>APFE031661878.1:17343-45796 GCA_000404065.3 Pinus taeda | reverse complement strand
TAGTTCTCCTTGCCAGTGAGAACTATTCCTACCATAGAGATGATTGAATGCATTCTGTAAAAAATACTTCTGCTGATAAAAAAAACTTCTGCTGATATACAGTGAAATTGTACTCAAAATTTTTTTGTGGGAAATAACTTTGGTTGTTTAAAAATAATCAATCATTCACCGTGAGCTCTACAAAGTTGGAGCAGCAACGATATTACAATTTCAAAGTTCACTGAAAAGACTAAAAGATCACCATAAATCCCTTTGATTCTCTAGACTTTGAAGCCAATAATAAAAATATGGCAACGTTAAAGTGCTGGACAATTTTTAAAATATGGGACAACGTTAAAGTCGTTTTAAAGACATACTAAAAAAAATGCGTTGGATCAGCATTGCCAATCAATATATACCATTTAATATAGAGCATTCAATGCAAATGGGAATGCAAAAAAAAACTTTCCGCACTCAATCATATACCATATACCAGGTGATTATATACAACGCTCACCATTCATATACTCCATACATAATATCCACAAACTCCATTCAAATTCCATGTTCTTGAAAAACCAAAGCAAATAAATTCATGCACTTCATATGTGTGCCAACGAAAAGCTTCAACGAATTTTAAAACCATATTGGTCTTCAAAGAGGTGATACCGTGCTTCCATTGCACTAGGTCCTAGTAACATTTACACTCTTCCTCTGCACCAAGCGTGTGATATTCCTCTACATTATCCTGTAGAAATGAAGTACTACTGCTGAAGATGGACCTGCAAGTCAACTTAGAGCGAGGAACGTTTGCAAAGTTTTCAATGGATTGTGTAACACAGAGTCGGGTCCGGTGGAGAGGCAATGGAGCACAGTCGAGTTGGGAGTGGTATAAACTGTGTAGAAGGTATAAACTATGCAGAGGAGCAGTGTGAGGTATGGTGTAGAGTTGCAAAAATGGTGAACGTTTCGGTCAGTAGTAGGAGCCAATGAGAGGAGGGAGATTGGAACTGTTCGAACAACGGAGGAAGAGAAGCATAGTATGGGCGGAGCATAAATCAAAATAGTTTTACCCAACAACACAGTGAATCACCAAACATCGAAGCATTTGTAGGACCGTTATATGAGAAAACTAAAAATGTGCGTTCAACACTAAAATGGACAGAGAGTATGGCAGATGCGTTAGTTATGCACAGAGCCCAGTGGCACAAGAATATTGACAGATGCATTAATTATGGACAGAGCCCAGTCAGAAAAGTGCTCAAACCAACGTACAACCCACAACACCAAAAATGAAGGGATTTACAACTATTTTGAGAATTTGGCTCTGATACCATGTCAGACCAGGAGTAACTCCAGTTTGGCAGAAAACTGATACATGTATTATTCCATAGGTAACCCATTATTATATACAATAGGGAGTGATTGTTCAGTTCATCTCCCGATGAATGTTCACCTTCCCAATTTATTTTATTTACATAAAATTCCCAATCATGAATATTAGGTGTCAACAATGAAAAATGCTTGAATATCATATTTTTTTGGCTTGTGGGCTTGATGGAAATTCTGCAAAAACAGTCGGGACAGTCATGTTTTGAGGGACCAAAAGGGAATATTTTAAAAACATGTTTATATCCTAAGTATCCATTGATTTCTATTTTCCAACCCAATTTGAATCACTCAATTTGGATTTGAAACGAAAAAGTTAGGACCAAAACATTGACCAGATGTCTAGCGGGCAACTCAGGAACAGAGTTGGGACAGTCGATTTTTGGAGGCTTAAATGAATGAATTTTTAAAACCTCTTTCTATGGTAGATTCTCCTTTTAATATAGTTTATAATTCAATTGGAATATGTCATTTTCGATATCTTATGGGAAAGTTATGATCAAAATACTGACTGTCTAACGTAAATAAGCACTCTTAAAACTCTGTCTTTCTAGCCGTTCTTTGCAGTATTTGACCTATCAATTCTTATTGTCCTCAAAACATGTTTCTACTGGAGATAAATAAATTAATATAATTTAGTTTCCAATTTTAATCATTTGAATCTGACATCAAACGAAAACGTTATGCTTGAAATATCAACTGTTGGTCTAAGCCGGGTAATCGAAAATGACTCTATTATGCAGGTTGTTCTAACTAAAATTGACATATCATATCATTGAATATTTAAAAATTGTTTGTACTGGAGATAAAAATTTGAATTAGCTCTCATTTGGATTTTGAATCACTCAATTTTGACGAAGAACAAATAAAATTGTGATTAAAACACTACAAGTTAGCATGATTGGCCACTGCTCTCTCGCGGGTAACAAATAAATTTTACTTTGTTATTTTTTTTGTGAATTTTTTCTACAGAGTAACTAATTGTTAGTTTTTTTGCATAATTGTTCGATTAGAGGAGCTCTCGCACCTCTCTTTCTCCATGATTTAATGTTTTATTGCAGGTAGATACTTGCTTTTTGCAGGTCTTGGGAAAATAAAGAAGGTCAATTTATGGACAAGTGATTTTTGAAAGAAATTTTAAATGAAACAAAGAAATTTAATCCAAATCATTACCCAATGGATTCATAATAGAAGAAATGAAGAATTGATTTCCATTTGAAGATTCATCTCTTGTCACTGTTTCCAAAACATTTTTCAAAGAGATCATTTTTTTACATAACATCATAGTTGTTGTAACTTAATTTTTTTATTTACATACTGTTTTTAAATAAAATGTTGTTTCTTTTATGATCTCTCTTATATTTTGTGTTTCAAGTGTTGCTTCATTCAAACTGTAACCCATCCTCAGCATCAATATAGTGAACAACTAATTCATTCTTTGCGTGCTTGCATTTTATGCTTGTGCATTTTGTTGTTCCTTTTCTGAAGGAACAACATTTGTGTGCACTTTTGTTGTTTCTATTGTTCCTTTTCTAAAGGGACAACATTTTTGTTTTTTTGTTCTTTTTTCAAAAGAATAACACCTTTTGTGTCAGCCATTCCTTTTTCACAGTTCATTTTGTCGTTCCTTTTCCACGGTTCATTTTGTCGTTCCCTTTCCACGGTTCATTTTGTTGTTCCTTTTCCAAAGGAACGGTAGTTGCATTTTTGCTATTCCTTTTACAGAGGAATGACACTTTTCATTTTTGTTGTTCCTTTTCCAAAGGAACGACACTTGCGTTTTTTTTGTTCCTTTTCCAAAGGAATGACACTTTTCATTTTTGTTGTTCATTTTCCAAAGGAACGACACTTGTGTTTTTGCTGTTCTTTTTCCAAAGAAACGCACTTTTCATTTTTTCTATTCCTTTTCCAAAGGAATGGCACTTGCGTTTTCGTTGTTCCCTTTCCAAAGGAATGACACTTATCATTTTTGTTGTTCCTTTTCCAAAGGAACGACACTTGCGTTTTTGCTGTTCCTTTTCCAAAGGAACAACACTTTTCATTTTTGTTGTTCCTCTTTCAAAGGAACAACACTTGTGTTTTTGTTGTTCCTTTTCCAAAGGAACGACACTTTTCATTTTTCTTGTTCCTTTTCGAAAGGAATGGAACTTGCATTTTCGATGTTCCTTTTCCAAAGGAACGACACTTTTGATTTGTGTTGTTCCTTTTCCAAAGGAACGACACTTGCGTTTTTGCTGTTCCCTTTCTAAAGGAATGACACTTTTATTTTTTGTTGTTCCTTTTTCCAAAGGAACAACATTTGCATTTTCACACCTTTTGTGTGTATTTTTGCTTTTTGGTGTGCATTTCCTTTATTGTTCCCTACAAGGAACAACACTTTTTTTGAGTGTTTTTACTGTTCCTTTTGCCAAAGGAACGACATTTGCATTTTCATACTTTTTTGTGTGTATTTTTGCTTTTTGGTATGCATTTCCTTTGTTGTTCCCTACAAGGAACAACACTTTTTTTGACTGCTTTTGCTGTTCCTTCAAAGAAACAACATTTTGGGATTATTTTCAAGAGAAACCCTTCTTTCCTCTTGTGGGATTATTTCTAGTTCATCTCAACCACATTTTCCTGATTCTCTTTCATGGCATGAAGTACACTACTTTTATGAGGACAAGAATTATGGAGTCTTTCGAAGCGAGTTATATCATTCATGTTATGATCTTTAACAGGATAGCTCCTTGATGATAGATTCTTTTCAAAAATGACACAATTATTTATATACTACTTTACTGCATTGTTTTCTGTTGAACATGATATTGTTTGATCATCTTAATACCATGCTGGTTCCACCCTTCCTGGTTATAATCTTCTCTGTCTGTAATAAATGAGATTATGGGTATATTTTTTTCTATTGACATGTTCAACTTCTTCCACCATCCCTACTCTTAAGGAGTACTTAGCCTCCCTCTTTTTATCATAAAAATGTGTAATAACAACAAAATTTTGTACGCATATGGAGAATAAGGGGTCTCATTATGAGCCAGCCTACCATGTTCATAAGGCTGTAACAAAGTGACATTCCCATTATGGCCAGCACACCAGGGTTATGATCCATTGGATAGATAAATTATCCTTGGAACAGGAGGTCTCATCACAAGCTGGCCTAATCACTTTTATTACCTCCTAGTGAATGGCAGTGTGGTTATCTGGTTACAATGCCAACACACTGATCTCTTCTGTACAACAACACTGGAATTCTCCATTTATAAATTGAGGATCCTAGCTCATATGGGTTAAAAAGAAACCCTGTCGAGGCTATGGATGCCTGCTGGTAGTAGAGGCACTGCTTATGGTATTGAAGTTATATTTTATCGTCAATTATCATTATAATACCATTAACTTATTTTTTCTTTTTATCGGAGAAGTTATTTCCTTAATTTTTTTGCTTATTTTGGAACTTTACGCATGAGAAATTATTTTCTGATCAATCACGTCATTTTTCAGCTAGAATACCATCAGTAAAGCATCTTTTTGGCATATTGTCGTTCTTTTTCTCTTTTCATAATTTATCATCAATCCAAAGCGTCCTATCTTCTATTCATAACTATCTTTATACACTCTGCTCTCATTATAACCATAACTCTCATCGTTCTATCATTGATATGTGTACTCTACTTCATTTACTATTGTATTGTTCATTCTCTTGCCTTGTCATCAGCACAACCCCTTTCATATGCTTTATGGTCATGGAATCCCTTTTCCAATTGAAGGGGGGAATGTATGCATTATGGGATTGCATGCGATATGATTATTGCACTTTGCCATAACTTGTTGATTTGACAAACTATTAGTATTGCATGTATACAATTTTTTTTTTGATTGAAATTATTGCATGCATCTTATCTGTTATTATTCAAAACTAACACTATGGATTCAAGAACATTGTATGCAAAATAGTGATTTTTTTACAGGAAAACAACAAGTATGGGCAGAACTCTATTCGCAGCATGACCACACTATTGCACCTAATAGAAGAGGCTCGAGAAACTTGCGAATGTGTTCAATTCTTCAGACATGATGTGTTTGCATGGATTCCACCTTTTGCATCAGTTTCAGTACCGACTCTGCCTATATCATCTTCAACAAATGACAGTACATATATGTCATTTCACATTTTTATGTTTGGAGGTAAAACTTGAGGTAAAATAGCATAATTTTATGATTTATTACGAATTGAGGATAATTTCATGAAAATCCATTTTGAGCATTATTTATCATCCTTCATTTCACAGTTTTTACCACTTCCCCTTTTTCAGTGGCATATCATCTTTTAGTTTGGGGGAGTGTTGCTTTCATTCATTTCTTTCTTATGACCATGTCATTTATATTCTTTATCATCCATTGCTATTCTTATTCATTCCCAACACCTCCCTTATTCCATGTTGTTTTACACCAAATACAGAATTCAATAGATGGTAGCAACCACCTCAATTTGTTTTCTAGCATTGTGTGAGGGCATGCTAATTCTTCAGAGAGGGGGAGGAATTACTACGCATGATGGATGTTTCCTATTTTCTTTCTCATTTAAGGCATGCAATTTCATTTTTATACAGTGCAGAAATTGATTTCTATAATGCTTTTAAAACTATGAACTCAATTCTTGTGATTTCCAGAAAACACAGACATATCAAACCTAGATAATGTCATGTTAAATTAGTTCATAAAATTTTGGAAATTATGCACTAGCACATACAGCCATTTTGTTTATATCTCATGATCTGTGCATCAAAATGGTCTGATTTTTGGATCATAGAGGCACTCATATATTATAAATCTACTTGCAACATTTCAACAAAATCTGGTTTGTAGTTTTTGAGAAAATGGTTAATGAAGGTTGCTGTTACGTATATCATATTTTTTTGCAACTTCATTGTTATGCCTTCATCAAGATTGCTAAAATAGAATATTCATTAATTGAGGAAGAATTCATTTGTTCTATGAGCTGAGATGAACAAATTTTTTATTGCTTGGTTAACGCATCGGTTTTGTCTTTGGGTTGCATCAGGACATGCAATATATTCAGTTTTTTGTTACATGAGGACATGCAATATATTTGGTGTGGGGTATGTTGGGCCATGAATACGACCACTTTGTAACAGTTATTTCATCCATTTTTACTCTTCTCTATTATATCATTTGTTATAATTTATCTTTTAAATCCATTTTATAAATGGCTTATGCTCTTATGGATGAATATTATTTATCTTCCTTTATTTCTAATAAATTGATGATTATGCATATTTTATCCATGATAGTTTTAATAAATTGGTTGTAACATTATTCACCATTTTTAACCTCCAAGATAATTTCTAGATTGAAGATTTGACCATTAAATGTGCCAACTCAGAAATTCACTGGAATAAGAAGTGATAGTTTTCGGTTGAGATTATGAGCAAATGAAGAAGAATTTGGAAAATTTGGAACATGGGTTTTTTCCATAACAGACCCAATTAACTTTGGTGAAAAACAGTTTGCCCAAACTCGGCTTTTACTGAGAGAAACACAGGGTTCTTTGAGCACAATTTTTTGATATTTGTTGTTGCGGTTGTCCTCCAAATCTCAGTTGCAAAGCCAAATTCGCATTGCTATTGTTGAAAGATAGATGGAAATATATTTTCTTGTTGATCAATTAGTTGGAAACAATCCAATTTTATAATAGAAATCATGTTTTAATTATCTTTGTTGTAACTTCTCTCTGATCTCTCTATTTAAATGAAAACAGAGGTCAGAGATGGGGATGGAAAAAGGATGGATAAGAGAATGGAGAATTGAGGATTTAGAATTAGAGATTTAGAATTAAGAATTCATGATAGGATAGGAGAAAGAAAGGATTGTTTCATGCTGTAAGTCTCAAAGCTTCAGTTGTTGTAATGATTTCACCATTTAATGATTAATACCTGATTTGGGAGTTGTTGTTCAATCCTTTCATCTTAAGTAACCCAACAACATCCACTAGCGGCTAAGGGCCCAGCCTCTGGTGGAGTACGCTGCTGCTGCTATATATTATCTTCTTGGTTTATGCATAGTTTTGCTTATTAGTGTTATTTGGTAATCTGGTATGTTTTGTCATTTTACATCATGGTTCTGTTATATCCGATTCATGTTCAACTAAGTAATATCGTTCTCTATGACAAGAATGTCGTATTGATTCATCTTGACTTCATAACACATTGTTGTTCTTTTAAGCATTGATATAACGTTGTTGATCCTTACATAATGTATTGTTGTTCAATTACAACGTGTCTGTGTTGTAACACTTATTAATTGGTATTACTGAATTCATCTTAGAGATTATATTTCCTTGCAATTGTTGAATCTATTGATGTTGTTGTTCCATTACAAAATACAGTCATATTCTTTATAACTAAGACTGATAATTGGATTACCAGATCAGATTACTATTAAGGTGTGTCGTGTGTTAAGTTATTATGCATTTGTATTTGGCTTTCAAGCGTTGTTCCATATTCTATCATTAATCAGTGCTATTCTATTTACCGTGTGCTATTCGATTCATCTTTAAAGATAGGGGATTGCCATTTGATTTCTATATAACACGATTGTTGCATTTATTCTTGTAGACTAAGGTGTTGTTGCTTGTTGAATTCAGTTGCTGTTACATTTCCTAGTTCCTATTCCATTTCCTGTTATTCACATTATCTTTGCTTTGGTGTGAAGAACGATTTGAAACTATAGTGGGCATTGACATTTGTTGTCTAGTTCCCAGATTGATGATCTATTCCTTGATTATCTTCAGCTACATCAGTTTACAAAGGGATGAGTTACTGTTACTATACCCTTTACTGATCATTTGTTGTGGCTTTCTGAATGCATGGTTTAAAGTCTTAAAGTGATTTGTTGTAAGTAGATCTCATTTTGAGCCTTCGTTTACTCTTATATTTTGAGCACTGTACTACATCTTTCACATTACTCTTGAGTAAATAGCCACCTCAGACTGAGTACACTCTTGAAATAAAAAGTCATCCCTCGGTTGAAAATTAATGTGAAGGTAATTAGGAGTTAAAAATACCATTTTTACCACTCCACGGCTGGATTTGTGAAAATCGAACTCTTGGCCTTAGCTATAAACCTTCCCCTAGAATCTCTTGCTCTATGCATGTCATTTTTTTATTTTTTTATTTTTCTTTCAAGTTAGGTAATAATTCTCTTTCTGATCTTCCAGATCACACTAGGTGCAATAAGAGAGCATAATCAAGAAATTATTGAATTAATAACTCTCTTTTCTGATCCTCGAGATCACACTCGGTGCAAGAGGAGAGCATACTTCAAGAAGTTATCAATTTTTCCCTTCTTTTCCTTTTTTTTTTTTTTTAAGTAAGATATCGGCTACCTAATTACACTTCCCCATCAATGGTGCCAAAATGTTTAGTCAATTTAGTATGTCCTAAATTTCTACATTAATTATCAATCCAGGAGTCATAAACTGATGAAGTTTGGTGCACAATATGTGCAAGACAACCTCTTTCTTACTTTTTATTGTTTTCAATTTTTATTTTATTTTGGGGGTTTTATCTTTGTTTATCTCCTAATGTGAATGGAAATCCCATCCTTGAGTTTTAAGAATACTCTAGAAGGCAAGTATGGATATAGATTTTAAGGCAATTATGTCCTCTATAATGATTTCCAGAACTTAACACTTCATAAGGTCTTAAAACATACTAGTAATGAAAGTAGTACTTGAACAAGAATGGAAATGTGCTGCTATTAAAATCAAACAAATGATGAACTACTGATCATGAAATCACTAACTTTTCTACTCATCTAAATTCAAAAAAATAATAAGCTACAGCATTCATACAAATAAAAAACTACAAACTAATACAAGTAAAGTCAATTCATTTCATTTATAGTCCGATAGCTCGCCAGGTAGTCTTTTCGGGGTTAAGCTATGGCTTTAGGAGATAATGTCAATAACAAAGGAATTGATATCTAATGCAGAAAATAAAACTAAAATCAAATCACATCATTCATAGTCTGATAGCTCGCCAAGTAGTCTTTTCAGGGTTAAGCTATGGCTTTAGGAGATAACGTCAATGATATGAGGAATTTGATATCTAACTGCAAAAAAATAAAGCTAAAATCAAATCACATAATTCATAGTCCAATAGCTCGCCAAGTAGTCTTTTCGGTGTTAAGCTATGGCTTTAGGAGATAATGTCAAAGATATGAGGAATTTGATATCTAAACTAACTAACAAAGCAAGTGAATAAGACTGAAATCAAAGCATAACTGGAATTGAAAAAAACTAAGAAAAGCAAAGTCAGTAGAGAGGCTAATCTCATGTCACTAGTTATTGCAAAAATTGTATAAAAATGCCTGGGCCTACTCTATCCTGAAACACACACACTGATCAGTGTTAGCAACAATATATAATGCTTGAAAAATCATGTACAGGAACGAAATGTTAGCATCATAACTAGTGAAATATACACAGGTGAATAAACTATGAAATATGTGCAATGGAAATAAGGAGACAACACATAAAAACTCTACAAAAATAAGGAAACAAAACCTCAGCTAGTAGGGGCCCTCTGCACAGCCTTGGTCAACATGCTACCAGCCTATAATTATGCTCACACAGTCATATAAAACAAAGTCTGATTATATTGTAAAACAGAGGAAGAATCCTCTCGTTACAACAGTAGGACTAGTTTATGGCATAGTACAAAGACTAGTAGCAAAACGACAACAAAAACTAACTAGTTGTATGCGTTTGGAAACGCGTTATTTATAAGAAAATTTTCATAACTGTTTTCCTATGAAACATCTTTTACTGAGGACACGTAAAAGGATAACATCAGTAAGCTTAGCATAATGGTTGCCAAGATCATTCAATCTACCAAAAGTGTTTGTTGGATTCGCATCGTGGGGGCAGTCTATAGCTGTCAAAATGAACCCATGGCTCTAAGAACGGTTCCAAATCCTTCACGTGTTTGAAAACAGAGTCCTGCTTGCTGTAAAACTCTTCGTTTGAGCATCGTTTGACCAAGGGCTTCCTCCGTGAATTTGGCTAAACCAATAGGATCTGATCCATGTCCAGGTCATTCCTAACTTGACCACGTGCCTTGTTTTGCTTGATGACACCTGCAACCTAGAGATCAACAAAATCAGCTGCGGAAAGTGGTTGCATTCCGTAGCTAATGAGAAAAATCTAAGTCAAACAACAAACACAAAAACATAGTTAGAAAATGACTTAAATGCTCTTTTAGAATCAATATATAATGATATTTGATAGCTTATGAGGTACTAGTGAGGGGAAAAAGTCTAGGAAGGTGTGTAGGAGAGATGTAATTTCAGGGCTCAACAATTACCTTTTCTTGAGATATAGTAGAAAAAATACAAGTACTCCCTTCATTCTAATCTCAAAGAACAGTTGGTTGTTTATTGATATGAAGGCATAGGCAAGTTTAACCTTTTGTTGTCTGAGTGTTGGCTGTATATTTCTCGAGCATGAGAAATTATGACTTGATTTATAGCATACTATCTCTCTCATGCTCATACTCCTCAAATTCATAGCCTAAGTCATCCTTAAACAGAAAACATTCTTCAAGATTATCAAGCATGACATCCCTATCATCTTCATGAAAGAAAAAATATCTATTAGCTAATCTCCTTGTAGAAAACCATTATCATAAACTTGTTTACTCACAAAAATTTCCTGTATAATTTCATCTAATAGGAACATTGGAAAGGGAGATTGTCTTTCTTCATGTTGATCTATAAAACTAATTTCAAGACAATCCTCCTTTAAAATTTTTCATTTTGAAAAGTGGAATAAGTTTCACTAACACCTTCTTGACTATGTGAACACTGCAAACCTATATTAGCTTGGTCTGTGATATGACTTCTCAGGAGTTGATCTATCTCATCTTTAGAAAGAGGAGATAGTCCTTTTTGTTTTCTTTTTCTAAATCAATAATTGTCTTGTTTCCCTCCTAAAGTTTGACATGGATGTTGATTATATTCATTAATTTCAAGCAAAGGAATATATAACTTTTCATCAAACTGCTAATTCATTTCATGTGATTCCTTTTGATTATCGAGATGAAAAATTCCTTTATCTTTAAGAAAAGAGGAATCTTCTATATGTTTACTATGATCTTGTGTATCAAAGTGACTAGCTTCTTCAAATTTTCCTTGAAACTGAAAACTAAAATTTCTATTATTTACCATAAAGTCATCTAAAGAAGATTTTTCACTTCCTTGAACAAATATCTCGTCTCATTTTTCATAAAGGGAATGTATTACCCCCTTCTGAAGACTTGTTTTGATGGGATTAGAACACTTGGGTCGATAAATTTGTTTTCTTCATTCAAGGTGATCTCAACAATAGAGCTCTCATTCATGGGATCCAGAACAACATACTCTTCATCATCACAATATAAATCTAGATCTGAAATAGCCAGGTTGACCTCATCACAATCTGAAATTGGAACTTGAATTTCCTTCATACCATCTTCTGTTGCAATCAGATCTAAAATAAGACCTTGTCTTTCATCATTTTCAACTGTACAAATATCTTCAGCCTGCTTTGAACTTTCTTGAGCATCTTGACAAGTATCCTTTAAGCTTTCTTTATGATGCTGAAATGGATTCTCATATAGGGCTTCCATGATGTCATCGTCCATGAATTCATCATATCCATAAATATTCTCAATAGTTTCAATAAAACTATCAATATGTTTATAGCAGTTCTCAATTAATATTAAGGATGGACAAGATTTTTTATACTTTTTGAAGAGCATGGTATGAAAATCCTGTAAACAATAAATAAAACCAGGCAGAAAACTTTCATACCAAGATTGGGCTTCACCTTCTAGAGTGGCCATCAATATATTCATCAAGCAGTCTTTAGGAAAATCTATCTTTAATCTATGCACATGCATGTGAAATCTCACCAAATGAAGAGCACCATCATAACCTTTCACATCTTTGAAAATAGGAAAATTGATTTGCAAATTTACCTTAGGCATTTTATTTGTGAAACCTGGAATGTGATCTATTTTCATTGGAATATAACTTCTTGCAACAGATTCCATTTGGAAATTTCTTCAAGCTACTGATCTTAATGCAGTTGAGTTGCCATGAAGTGTTGATTTTCTGTATCTTCAGTCAATGGAGTTTCCAGGTGAATGGTACAACCTTCCTATGTGTCCAACTATTTTTCACTATCAACAATTAGATCTAAACATTGTCATACACCTAGGTAAAATGAATCTTTTGTTCCCCGACAATGGCGCCAATATGTTATCACTCCTTTGTATCTCCAAGGCTAAGGAAGAGTCCATCTGAGGTAACCAAAAATCAATCTTTTGACTTGGTAGCTAGCCCTACCAAGTTGGAGAGGGTTCTCTCCAAAGAATCACAGCGAGGAGGGATGGATGGATTACTGTTTTAGGCTAAGTATAAAGTGTAAGTGATTTGATTTTTGATTGGGTTATTTATGGATGAGGGTATTAGGTCAAAGAGGCTAGGTCAAGGCACATGTGATATGATTGCAAACATTTAATGGGGCAAGGTAGGAAGAATGTTTAGCACTTAAAAGGTGATTTGATCAAATGGTTTAAGACTAATGAGGAGTTAGGAAGTGCATAGTCGATGTATTCTTCGTAAACTGAGGAAATATGGACAAATTATGATAACTATCCCAAAGAAGAGCATGAGCAAGCATGTATTCTAACCTATCAACTTGAAAAATACCATATAACAGACATGAAATGGTTTATGAACTTAAAAAAAATTCATACAAATTATGAAAAAGAATAAACAATGCTAAACAACCATACCACATGGATCCTAAAGAAATAGCTACAAATCATATATTAAAACTCGCCAAAATCTAATACAATAGTGGATCTAATCACTTGTACAACATCCACGAAGTCCAACCTCTGAAAAGAGTAAACAAAAGGAAGATATAGACATCAAAAAAAACTCCTCCAAACCTTAGGGGTCGAATCCATGAGAAGAGGAGAAATTCCACCAAAATCTAAACTAATAGCTAGAGTGTAGGGTGGTCAAAGTGACTCATCCCTAATTACATTGAAACTGATTGATTTGACTTGATGAGGTTGATTAACCTAATGTATTTACCACTAGGTAATAGTAAAATACCATAATTGCATTTAAAATACCAATTAAATCAGTAAAAATTTTATTCCCATAGGTGAAAATCAAATATGGAGAGGAGCAGCAAAAAATTAGGCAAACTTTCAAGTGTGCCATCTCTCTGTCAAGTGTGCCCTCACAGTGTCAAGTGCACATAGCCATATTCAGACCCACTTTTGACTTCTTTCCCGGTGTCCAAATTGAGCACAAGATAGCTCATTGGAAGTCTCATCCTACTTAGTTTCCAAATATTCTTTTATTTTTGAAAATTGGATTGATTTGACCCTTGAAAACTTCATTCTCCCAAGACTCGTCAAGTGTGCAACGCCTAGCTAAAAAAGAGGGCAGAAACATGATTTTTTGCTAGTTTTTTTCCCTTTTCACCTGTCATTTTTGCAAACTAGGGCTAGAAACATGGTTTTATTATATGTATGTGTCCTTCTGCATCCATTGGTGGTTTCCATTTCTCCAAAAGGTGTCCCGAAAAAGTGCGCTACGCGTTTGACCATGTAGTTGATATTTAAATTGCCTAAAAAACATAGAAAATGTATATTTGCTAAAATGTGCAAAGAGGCTTCAAAATTGCTCAAGGAGATGATTTTTAATGTATCTAGGCTTGGATTTAAGCCTTTGAAAGTATGTCAAGCTTCACTTTCTCTTTTTGGTTAGTTAGGGCTTCAATTTTTTCCTTTGCGGCCTTGAGTTTTTCCTTTGCATTCCTTTCTCTGTTGGCGTAGCATTTTTCCATCTTCTGAATTTCATTTTGTTGATTAGCTTTATCTAGGGGCTTCTCTAAATGCTAATTGAACTTATCAAGCTAATTCTCCTAGTTCTCATTGATTAAGATGGAAAATTGCTCATTCCATGTGAGCTCATTAGCAAGCTCAGCCTCCTTTTGTTTCTCTAGTTCTAGAGCTATTTTTAGCCCTCTAGTTCTAGGTATTTTTCTAGGTTCTTGCTCTTCTTTAGGTTCACCATACATTTCATAGGCCTCAGCAAGCAATGCCTTAGCTTGATTTTCCTCCCTCTTTGCCTTGATGAGCTGAATCTCCATGACATAATGTTTGGCTTAAGGCTACTCATTCTCCTGCCCATAATATGAGATGATGTATTTTGACCTTTATAGGTTGATCTAGAGCTCCTTGATGAATGCATATTTTCTTTGATGACAATTCTTGTGCTCTCACTGTCATCATGATCACTTAAGTAAACCAAGTCAAAATACTGCTCTGTCTCAAGGGGGTCCTCCTCCTCATGCCGAATCTTTGTCTCTGTCATATTTTCCTTGCCCTTCTGTACCTTCGTTGTTGATGAAGAAGGAAATGCCACTTCCACAACCTGTGGGCAAAACACCTGCATATGGCCTCCCTGATAAGTGTGTGTCAAAGTGCCCAAATCAACCCCTTTAGGGTTTATGACCTCAACCTGTTCAATCTGCTCCTGCTCTCTGATTTCATCTCTATTAGGTGAATGAATATGCTCAGGAAATGGTGATGATGGAGTTGATGGTGAGGGTGACTGATAAAATGATGATGAATGATCTATGGGCTGAGATGGAGGAATGGAGGTGGAAGAATGAGATGAGGAAGGGATACTTTGAACATTTTGAATAGATGAATCAGTGAATATGGGATTGGCTATGAATGTACTCCATGCAATGTACTCCATGAAGGACTATGATTTTAATAAGGGAATGATGAAAGATACTGTTCATTTCATGTTCATACTCCCTTTTTTGAACAATGTAGGCCATCTTATCAATGCTCCAGAAAATATAGTAGGGTATATTGAGCATTTTTGACCTAGTGAAATAAATTAAAAGCAAGATGTGATAGGAATAAATCCTAGAAAATATACCTTCACATGACAAGTATTTCATGATAATTTTCATCATGGGAGCATATTTGTCTAGTAGGTGAGAAAAAGGAGAATAAACCTTTATTTCATTTATGTACCTTGGTTTTATGAAAGGCTCATAATAATGTCTCTCCAACTCACCTTGCTTAAACCATTTCTCCCCAACATCTGGGATTCCAGTGGTAGCTGATATAATGGCAGTAGATAAAGTAAAAGTGATACCTACTAAAGTGACTTGTTTGTCTTGGGGTTTGGATGTAAAGAGTCTAGTCAACATAGGATGGTGTTGGACTACCTGAATTTGCTCACAGAAATCATAATAACCTAGATATTTTAATGATGTCAGAACCATAGGAGATGCCAAGGGTTCCTTGAGACCTATTGGCTCAAATATGAGTATTCTGCCTCCTTTGTGTGTTTTCTTGACCTCTGTTTCTTCTCCCTCTATTTCTTCTTCCTCAATGTATGGTTTATATTCCTCTTTTGCCATGGTGTTTTAATATCAAACCCTAGTGAGGTATAATGTTGTTGGAATGTTTTTTTTTTGGAGTAGGGAATGGGAAGGGAAATATGAAGCAGATGGGTGAAGGGATGTATTTAATGGAGGAGGATATGGGGTATTAATATGACAGAATTTTGGGATGGGGAAATTGTTTGCAATGTAGGGGGTTTGGGAGCCTAGATAGTTGTAGCACGTAGCACTTAGGGTTTTGGGACAAAGGTTAGAGAATATTAGGATAAAAGGGTTTAGGGTAAGGGAATGCAGGTGTAGGGTGTGTATAAAAGTTTAAGGGGGTTAAAATTTAGGAATTGAGAGTGTAAGGGTAGTTTTTAGGGAGATAGTAGGGTTTAGATGTGAAAATAACACCATGAGAATGTTTTTAGGAAGAAGAAAGATGTAATATTCAGTTGTTACTTACTTTGGAGGTCGAATACAACTTATATGGAGCTGAGGAGGCAATTCTAGCTTTCTTGGACAAACACAGAACGTTTGTGGCAAGTGTGTAGTGCGTCTGACAAGTGCGCAATTCCTGAAGGGAATGCGTAGTGCCTGTGGGAAGTGTGAAACACCTGGAAAGTGTGTAGCACCTAAAGAGAATGTGTAGCACCTGAAGAGAACGTGCAACACTTGAAGAGAATGTGCAACGCTTTCTCTATTTTTCTGATTTCACCCAGTATTGTGAAAAATGGTCTCTTTGGGTTTGCTCAAGAAATGATAGGAGACAAATGAAGTTGAGTTAGATGCTAGGAAGGCCTTTATACTTGAGTGAATTTCATATTTAGCTTTAAAACCCACTCTCTAATGTTCAAATTCTCCTTTTTGAAATGTTTGCTAATTTCCCTTTACACTATGATTTTCTTCTTTGCAAGTTGATGATGCATGGAGTTTTGGCACTCCTCACGTTTGAATTTGCTTGGATGAAGTTGACACATAGTTCTTTGAGTTGATATCTTAGGAATAGTAACTTATTACATATAGTGAAACATAAAATTACATGATGAAATAAGCATTTCTCTTCATAAATCATCTTCACGTGCTGAAGATATGTTACTTGATCACCCTTTACTTGTTGGTCTTATGCAATGGAATGGATTTCTATTGGAACCTTGGAAACCTAATGACCTAATGAAACCTTGAAAAACCCTAAAAGAACTAATGAGACCTTGAGGGGCTGAATTTCAAGATGACATGAATGATGTAATGACATGATGGCATTAACCTTATGGACAATGGATACTGAGCAAGGTTGAAATGAGTCAGCAAGGGATAAATTTCTAAAAGGAGTAAAGGAAACCCCAGTTCAACCTTCAATGACCAAATTTTTGCATGACGACCTAGTGGAATGACAAAAATTTCAGAATGGGACCCTAATATGATATGAAAAGAGTATTTTTGATCATCGATGGCAGTATGCAAATACTGACTCTAACAGTGTGATGGGGTTCTCATGTTTTAGTTGAGATGGAATTGAAGTTGAGCGAGGTGGATCTCTGAATAATGTAACACATGTGCTAGTAACCCCTGAACCAAACTGTGGGTTGTGGTAAAGCCATATTTTGTGTTGCCTTGGTGGGCCTAGGAATCCTCGACCGATGAATGGTGGGATATAGGGTAAATCCTAGAGATAGGTTCTCTCCATAAGGCTTAGTAATCCTGAGATGGGATATGTGGTAAAGCCTGGAGAGCGGGTATCAATTTAGGGCCTAGTGATCCGAGATGTATTAGGGTAAAGCCTGGTTTATATTAATTAGGGTGCATTAGTTTAGCCTAGGGATGCCCTAGTTGGTTCTTTTGGTTTGAGTCCCAGATTCAGGCTTGGAATATCGCACAGGGGTGAATGGATGGAGAGAGAATTAGCTCAGCCACTCTATGGTAGGGTGGAACATGGTAGTCCGATCACAAGTTGGATTTTTCATCATTAATATGATGTTATCTCTCCTTGTTAATTCATGAGTATTATCCTGGTTTATATGTGTATTTTATGGTTGATGTCTCCTTGGTATTGTTGTTGTTATTATGATGGTTATAAGCATGTATTATGACATTGTTGATGTATGTATCTCCTCATGTTTTTACTTGTAAATGAATGAACAATGTATCTATGTCCTCATAGATGATAATGCAACTAAGGTGATAAGGAAACAATTCCTCATAGTGAATCTCAAATAAGGATGAGACCCCTATGCTCAGCTCTATTGTTCAGACCTGTATATTACAGTGATATTACATATTTGTGACATGTTTGCAAAAATGCTTCTCATGGCTAGTAGGGGTCCATTCTAAACCTGGTCATTGTTTTGGAAAATTCATCACTGTTATGTTGTGTAAATTCATTTCTAAAAGCGCCATTGAGTTCTAGGAAGTGACATGGGCTTTGGGCCCGAATAGGTGGCCCAAATCCCAGAGATGTAGGCACAACATTGGGAAGAAAAGTCCATAAATGTAGGTCTACCCATTGCTATGGGATAATTTGGAGCCTCCAGTACACATACTTGTCCACATAAAAGAAGCATATGGGGGTTTAGTAGTCTAAAAAATTAGTGGGTCTCAAGGGTTGGTTACCTGAGTGGTTGAGTTATCTCCAGGGAGTTTTGTTGTTGCTGTGGAGGGTATATGTGATGTGATTCCATAGATTCCACTTCCTTAAGGTCACCTAGGAGGTTTAATCCCATTATAGTATCCTCTCATCACATATTTACCCTGGTTGGCTGGTTACTTAGGTAAATGTGGTATGAGGGTGTTATAGTTTTTTAGCTCCTGGGGGTCTTGTAGCTGTTGAGGAAGGTCAGTAAGTTTGTATTTTTCAACCCCACTTTCTTAATTATATCTAGGAGGTTGGGTCATATCATAATAACTCTTCATCACATATTTACCTTGGAAGACTAATGAACTTGTGTAAATGTGGGAGGAGGTGGTTACAGGAACCTTCTCCTATCACTCCTTTTTCACATCAAACAAGCAAGACCAAAATTTGGACTTAATGGGCGAGTGTATAATATATCATGTTTTACTTTATACCTAAGCAACATACTGTTTGTCTTGGAATGTAAGCTTCACCCAACCTTTTGCCAAGAGATTTACTTCAACCCCCACTATGAGTTGTTTCTTTCCTTGTCCACCCATGCATGAAATTTGTTGTCCTTTATCCTCCTTCCTCTAATCCTCCTGAAAAGTGTTCTCTCACTCCTATCTTCTACATTGGACAATTTATGTTATGAAACCAGATCACAAAAATATAGAAAAGAAATATCAATGCCTTAGAAATCGGCCTCTTTGAGGAGGCAACCTCCTTTACATTACATAAATGAACAATTATTGAATGATACAAACGACAAAACCTCCTTTCTATATATAGGAGTCTAAGGTGTCACATTATAATCAAAGCCAACATAACAATAATAATATAAGGGAAAAACAACAATAATAGTGGGCTTCTATGGGTCACAATAATAACAATATGGGGACAATAGGGGCACAACAATAATAATAAGGGATACAATGACAATAGTCATGGGGGAATCACTAGTATTATAGGGACGTAACATGCCCCTCTCCTTCAAAAAAGTGTTGTCATCAATTATTGAGTAGTTATGGATGCTTCTGTATAAAATTCTCATCCTCCCATGTGGAATCTTCTATTGTTAAGCTCTTTCACTTGAAAAGATACGCTGGAATTGGTCGATTTCACAGCCACAGAATACTTTCTTCTATGATTGCTTCAGGTTGCAATATGATTTTTCCTTCCTCGTCAAGTTCTAGCAATATTACTTGAATTGGGAGCTTGTCACCTTTAACCTTCTTTAAGCATGAGAAATGGAAAACTGGGTGCACTCGGGAAGTTGCAGGAAGCTCCGATTTGTATGCCATAGTACCAATCTTTTGCAACACATTGTATGGACCATAATACTTTGGTGATAATTTGTTATCCTTTTTAGCTTGCTTGAGGGACATCTGTTTATATGGTTGTAGCCGTAGAAATACCCAGTCACCTGTATCAAAAATTCTTTCATTGCAATATTGATATGCCTATTGTTTCATTCTATTATGTGCCAAAGTTAGGTTATCCTTTAAGAGTTGGAGAACTTGCTGTTGATGCTCGATGTGATCTTCAACTGCTTGAACCTTAGAATTTTCTCTTAAATATGATGTGATGGATGGTGGGTGACATCCATAAAGTGCCATAAATGGGGTCATTTTTACTGCAGTATGGAAGGAAGTGTTATACAACCATTCAAGCAAAGGAAACCATTTGACCCATTGTGTTTGTTTATCATATACAAAGCAACGAAGATATCCTTCCAAACATTTGTTTACTATCTTAGTTTTCCCATTAGATTGAGGATGATAAGATGAGTTATGAGCTAGCTGAGTACCAAGACAAGAAAATAATTTTGTCCAAAAATTTCTAGTGAAAATGAGATCTCTATCGATTACAATAATCTTTGGGTTTCCATGTAGCTTTTGAATTGTTTCCATAAATGCAGTAGAAACTGTGCTACCTTTAGATGGATGAGATAATGCACAAAAATGTGCATACTTGGTAAGTTTGTCAACTACCACCATGATGAAACTCTTTCCCTCGGACTTGGGTAAACCTGTGATGAAATCCATTGAAACCTCCCGTTGACCTGGAATGGAAAAAGGTTGTAATAGACCCAAGGTCTTAATTGTTTCAACTTTATTTTGTTGGCAAACCAAACAATCTGCCACAAACTTTTGAATATCGGATTTAAGTCCATCCCAAAAAAACTCCTCCTTAACTCTATGGTGATTTTTTAAAAATCGCGAGTGTCCTCCTAAGGGAGAGATTTGCAATTCCATAAGAATCTTTTGTTTGAGTTGTGAAACTCGACATAGGTATAAGCAAAATATGTTCATATTCCTAAACCTAATTTTGAAAATCTAGTTTCTGGTGAAGTAGTTCCTTTCCATGTGTCTCTAAAGCTTGGTGTCCCTATTGGCCTTCTTCAAGAGCATCTCCAGGTTCTCATTGACTCTTCCAAGCCAATACTCTTTATCCTTTTCAAGCTCAATTGCAATGGTATCCTCAATATCCTATTGACCTAGTGGAGGATATCGTTCACTCCCTTGTCCTTTCTACCTCTTTAGTCCACTTGTCTTTGGCCTCATTGGCTTGATCTAAAACTATTTATCCTCAAGTTGCTTCACATATGTTACAACCTTAACTTTATCAGCCTCTGCCACCAAATCATCCTTAGGTTTATTGAGCAAAAGTTGTTTTACCTTAAGCTGCCCGTTCCCTTGCTGGAAGAATTTTATCATGAAGTTTTCTTTTGCCAAATCATCCCTAAGCTCTCTTATTTCTACCTCTTTCTCTTGGATTATTTGCCCAACTGACTTGTATTTCTCATGCCCTTTTAGTTCAGCAATTTCATCATCAAAAGGTACATGTTTTTCTTCATGCAAGAGTGCATCATGCTGGTGTCCTGATTGTTCTTGTCCAACAATAGTAGGTTGAACGCTTTCCACAATGTCAGGAGAAAATACAAGTTTTTTACCTCTGTTGTAGGTTTTTGTCACCTCTAGCCTAGGTAGCTTTGTCACTTAATGCCTACATGTAGAACCAACCTTGTGAGGCCTTGGTGCCGCCAATGGAGTACTTTGATTGCTAGGTTGACTTGTAGCAGGAAAATGAGAAGTTGATTGCATTACTGCCTCCCAAGATAGGTTAACCTATGAAAGTTGATGTAGAAAAATGACTTTGACCAAGCCATGATGAAATATATTTTCTTCTTGCCCACAGAGGTTTGGTCTCGTGGCCAACGGACAATCTACTAAGTTGTCCATGCGTTGTGCAAGTCTTGTCTTAATCGAGGGTCATTCTTGTGGGTTGGGTGGTTCCTCCTAGAGGTTATAGTGGCAGCTGATGGGATTTGACCCTATCTAATGCAAGTATGATACCACCGCTGTTGTCAATACTGCTAGTCAACAAAAAAAAAGAAATAACTTTTCTTATTGGTCTTTCATTTTTCTTTTTACCTTGAAGTGTCTTCTCATTAGGTAGGGTCGACATTTTTTAAATGCATGTAGTATTTCCAGCATTTCCTTCTCATAAATAGCTATGTGTAAATACTTTCCTTTGATTGGATGACTTTCGAAAGCAATGGGTCTTTCTTCTTTCATTAAAACATCACCAATTCCATTTCCCGAGGCATCACATTCCACAATAGAGCTATTTGTGAAGTCTGATGTAGCTAAGACCAGTGCTTAGCACATTGCCTCTTTAAGATGTTCAAATGCCTTCGTTGCTTCTAGAGTCCATAAAAATGCATCTTTCTTCAGTAATGTTGTTAGAGGAGCTGTTATTCTCCCATAATTTTTAGCAAACTTGCGATAATATCCTATCAACCCGAGAAATCCTCGCAGATGCTTTATGGATGTGGGGATTTTCCATTCCTTAATGGCTTTAATGTTGCTAGTGTCTACCTTAACACCTTCATGAGATACAATATGACCTAGATATTCAACCTCTAGTACTCCAAAGAAACATTTGGAGCTTTTCGCATATAATTTTTTCTCCTCCAATAGTTTGAGCAACCTGTCAACATGTTGATCATGATCCTTCCAAGGTTTGCTATAGATTAGTATATCATCGAAAAATACTAACATAAATTTTCTAAGGAAGGGTTTGAAAATGGAATTAATCAAACCTTGAAATGTAGAAGGTGCATTAGTAAGGCCAAAAGGCATGACCAAAAATTCATAATGACCCTCATGAGTTCTAAATGTTGTTTCTGGAAAGCATTTAGTCTTCATTCTAATTTGTTGATATCCTGAATGAAGTTCCAACTTGGTGAAGTAAATTAACGCATGCAATTCATCCAATAATTCATCAATGATAGGAATGGGAAATTTATCTTTAATAATGAGCTTGTTGAGCTCCCTATAATCTGGATGCATGCACCATGATCCATACATCTTGTGCACCAATACTACTAGAGTAGAGAAACAACTTTGATTAGGTTGAATAAAACCAGAATCTAGCATTTTTGCAACCATAGGTTCAATTTCACTCTTTTGGGCATAGGGATATCTGTAAGGCCTGATGTTTGGAGGAAAACTTCCTAGAATCAAAAGAATAGCATGAACATGATCACAAATAGGTGGGAGACCTTTGGGAGTCTCAAATACTTTGGAATGATTGTCCAAGACTTTTTGGAGATGTGGAGAACTAGATGATTTTGATGTGGGAACCTCCAGCAAACATAATTGTGCAATTACGCATCGTTGTTATTTCTTTAGAAGCTTTTTTCATTCCATTAGAGTTGATTATGTTTCTTGGTTTCCCTACGATACCTCTTAATTATACTTCCCTTCCTTCCAAAGAAAATTTCATGAAAAGTTCTTGAAAACTAAAAGTTGTTGTACCCAAGGATTGTAGCCATTGGACTTCTAGTACAACATCAGCACCACCCAATGGAATGGAAAGCATTGGGCTAATCAATACATATTCTCCCATGGATAGCTTGATATTATGATACTTTCTAGAGTAATTTATGGTTCTTCCACTTGCAACCATCACTTGACACTCTGATGTTGGATATAGGAAGCAATTCAATTATTCGGCTATCTTACAATGAATAAAATTATGGGTACTACCTGAATCAATCAACATTATTGCCTTCTTCTTCTTGATATGTCCTTTTATATTGATAGTTTGAGGAGTGGTAATTATGGTCAATGCATTACAAGATATGGCTAGATTCATTTCTTCTTTCTCTAGGGTTTGTTCTTGGAGTATATCCTCTTCTTTTGATGTTTCTTGTTCCTTTTCTTCCTCCTCTTCACAATCTATGTAAACTAATTTCTTCTCAGCACACTTATCACCTTTAGTGTATTTTCTATCACAACTGTAACAAATCCCTTTTGCTCTTTTTTTTTCCAATTGTTAGGGTGTCAACCTTGTAGGTTGTGGAAGGCTAGGGGAAGAAACACTTCCATCCTTATAGTTGTGAGTGGTAGGCTTCCTTGTTGCCATAATTTTTCTTTCCATTTTTCTTGCCAACCTAAATGCCTTCTCCAATGAGTCAGGTTCCAAAATTTGAACCTCGTGTTGGATGTTATCCTTTAAAGTCCCTATGAAAACATCAATCCTATGCTCCTCTGGAATATCTATTACCCTTATATTCAATTTTTGGAAGTCCTCAATATGCTCGATCATTGAACCTTTTTGTTTGAGGTTTATCAATTGGATGAAAAAAGTGTTTCATTTTGTATCCTCATAATGTGCTATCATTTCTTCTATAAAAATTGCCCAAGTGAAATTTTTCCTACGAGAGAAAAGCCATCGATACCATAGAAACTGATTTGGTTCCAAATATAAAGTTGCAATGTGTACCTTTTGTGTGTTTTTCACATTATGGTGATCGAAATATTGCTCCAACTGTAGTATCCATTGTATGGGATCCTTGCCATCAAACTTCCTCATATCAATATTTGGAACATGGTGGGTCTTTAATCCAACATTAGACTCTATAAAATCATGACTAACATTTCTTTTGTTCTCATCATGTGTTTCCTTTACTACCTTTTCACCATTAGTAAGCATTTCTTGTAGCAACTTAGTCAAATATATCTTCAAATCTTCCATCTTAGCATCCATGACATTCAACTTAGCTTCCATGCCATCCATCCTAGCTTGCACGCCATTCATATTAGCTTCCACGCCATTCATCTTAGCTTCCACGCCTTTCTATAAACCATCAATCTTATCTTTTGTTACCTTTTGTGAGAGTGAAATTTGTTGCACTTGGTCTTGTAATTTTGATATATCATGTTGCATTTATTCCTCTTCTTCATGAGACATGCTAGAGATTTCAGGTTGCTTACTAGGTGTTTCCATTTTCTTTCTTTGGGGAATCAATTAATGATAATTATGCTTCACTATGCCATTTGAACCTCAACCTAATTTTTCCACCCAAACTTATGCAAAATTTTTAAAAGACTACACACCTTTTTTTGCTTTGTAGAATCTTGATATTTAATATGTTGTATCTCTGTAATTGTTGATCTCCAAGGTTTATGCCCAAAATTTGATCAAAATTTGATTCTCCGATAAAGGGTTATGCCCAATCTCCTAAGCTTACCTGATCATATGATTTTTAGTAGAGCGAACTTGTACGACATGCCATGTGTCATTGTTTTGACCTTCGGATCTGAAAAAGATACATAGAAAACTACATTCCATCCTCTTTCTGTAAATTCTTATGAAATTTCAATCTTATATTTAGAGAGAAAGTTATGATGATTTTCCCAAGGTCACATGTTTGGAATGTAATTTAGGAGTCTGCAAAAACCCTAACTTGCTCAAATCATATATCCAAAAATATAGTGAGACAAGATCTGAAATTTGGACTCGAGGTTTAGAATGATTTCCAATCAAATGGGTTTTTGTTTTAGCTTCTGAAATGTCGCCGAAAAAAAGTTATTGATAAAATTCCACGGTGACATGTTTGGAGTAGTGAAACCCTAGAATTCAAAGCTCTGATACCAAATGTTATGAAACCAGCTCACAAGAAGATAGTAAAAAAGTATCAACGCCTTAGAAATCAACCTATTTGAGGGGGAAACCTTCTTTGCATTACACAAGTGAACATTTATTGGATGATACAAATAACAAAACCTCCTTTCTATATATAGGAGTCTAAGGGGTCACAATATAATTGAAGCTGAAATAACAATGATAATATAAGGGCACAACAATAACAATAAGGGCTACAATTATAATAGTAATGGAAAAATCACTAGTATTATAGGGACCTAACAATTTAACCTCCCTAACTAAGGCCAAGTTCAGTTGAAATTTAAAACCCTTCTTTTGTAAATATTTTTTCTAAGTGGGTTAATGACGTGATTGTTTGTATCTGGTGGAATGTCTCATCTATGAAAATCAAATCTCCCTAATCCCCTTCCAACCTCTCCAAAAACTGATTATGTACCCTATACTAGTGACACCCCCTTGCCTTGTATATGGCTCAGTACTCAGAAATATCCCCCCACCATAGCCTCAAGAATTTATTCTTGTGAAACCCCTCCATTATCTAAACCTCCCAACACATATGAAAAGAAAATTTTAAAAGTCAAATAAAAGTGGTCACTCAAAAGAAGAGTTTTGACACTACTAAGTTCCACATGAGTGGTCTTCTGAATCAATTCAGCCACTATGACCAGTCAATTGCACTAAGTTCTACATGAGTGGCCACTTGAATTAATTCAACCAATGTGACTGGTAAAATGTCCCCACCTTTTTTGGACACTAAGCTCCTACCCAACTCTTGTAATGGAACAGAGATAGCTGCATGTGTTGAAAAATGAGTCCTGATGAAAAATCACGATAATGTACTGGAAAGTCACTAAAAATTGGCTGAAAGGAGCAAGGTCTCACACCTTGACCAGAAAAAACCCCAAATCTGCTAGGTGTATCTAGATTTTTCATTGTTGTCAAGGAAATAAGTTACGTGGTTCATATAGAATCATCCACCTCATAATTGACCTCAATGGGCTCGTAAGTATCCACGACGGTAGAAAATCCTATGGTAAATGTGATCCAAAACTACCCACCTCTGAAACCACCACTAACTTCTTTAGGGAAAAGTTGAAGGGATCTTAGGAATACCAATTCCGAACAAGAAATATTAGCATGGACTCCTAAGGAAAACCATAGATAAAAAAAACCCTTGGGACAATAAATAATAAATTATGAAAATGAAATAGATCCTAACTCTTTTCTTAAGGAAAATCCATTTGAATAGGGGTTGAAAAAGCCGAAAACGCTACTAGCTCATGTGTAAAAATCCACCAGGGAAAAAAAAACAAGTGAAGGGAGGTGGGAGCCTTGTTTAAACCTATCCATCCCCCTACCACTACTGGAACATAATCCTCTCAGTCATTCAAAACCTATCCGCCATGACCTGCATTCTCCCATTCCTCTTCCCTTCAACAAGCCACGTATTCCATTCTAATGTTGAATCACTAAGTGAAATAATTTGATAGAAGAGGCCATTTTATGTGGTACTACTCTAATATATTGGTATAAGGGTTCAAACAAATCAAAAGAAGATGATGATTATGTAGCATAGTCTCTTTCCCATGTTGATAATTATAGAAATTCCTTGTAGATTCAAACTACTTATGTAATTTACTAAAACAATAAACTTGAATCTACTCTACTCATCGGTGAAAATAATTAAACAATCAAGAAATCATGAATCATACAAGAGAAAGAATTCAATAAACACATTACACAATTATTTCCTTGGGAAATCCTCATCTAAAAGCCTTTGCTATATGTATATTGCATTAGTCAGAAAATAAGAGAAGATTACAATGCTTTGTCGAAGCCTAATCAACCTCTGCATTATCATTATGTATCTCATTGCTTCCTAGACAAGCCTTAGCCAATACCTAACCAAATTTTGGCTTGCCCAAATCCTTATTTTCTTGCATTTTTCCTTGGGAATTATCCCCTATTAATTAGGGAAATTACTCAACTGCAATTACACAATCCTCATAGGCCTTCTACTGACTACATGCACCAGTTGTACAATTTGGATGATTATACAACTAATGGTACACTGCCCTTGAACTTCAATCTCAAATGAGAATATCTCATATCTAACATGCATGAGTTATTTATGAATGAATTGTTCGTTAATTGGATGAACACATGAAGCAACACCCCACCATTTTACCTCCTACCATTTCCTCCATTAGTTGGAACTAGTTTAACTAACTTTAACTCAGTTAAACTGAATTAATTAATTACAACTCAAAATAAACTCAACCGGGGCTCCTAAAATTAGGAGACGCTCTACATGACTCAAGTTATACCCTCAAATCAAATTAACTAAGCCAACTAACTGAAATTAACTTAGTTAACTTGTAAAGGTTGTCTTGTGATGTGGAATTTCAAATTTTCTCCTAATTTAATTCAAGTGAAAATTAAATCAAGATTTCTCTTATTGCATTTTCAGCACTCCCTCTCAACAAGAAAGAATTCACATCTACCCCGATTCAACACCTTTGGAATGTATTGCATGCAAAACTTCTCACTGTTGTTGTTGCTACTGCAACATCTGCAACTAAAAAGCATCCAAAAATAAAAATAAAAATCACTGAATCAATCTACAATTGTCTACTGGGAAACACTGTGTTGTTGTTGACTATGCTACTGAGCCTCCTGCTCTTCTTTCAACACATCTCTATACCCCTCAGTATGTGACTGAAATTGATCCTCTTGCTACTGAATATTATGGCCCCCCATAGAAAGGTAATGTGTAGTGCCCACTCTAGGTTCCTGACTCTAATATGACATTATCTTACATACTTTAGTCTATGAGTAGCTCAGGCTGAGGATAAATAAACGTGACTCTATCATCAGTGAATGTGATGGTTATGTATGTTCTCTGTTAATATTAGGATTATGATATAATTAATGGTTATGTGTACTCTCTATTGATATCATGATGGTGATAGTAGTAAAGGATATACATGTTTCTATTGATGTTATAATGAGGATAGCCTTGATCTATG
>APFE031661869.1:98298-113048 GCA_000404065.3 Pinus taeda | reverse complement strand
ATCGGGACTGCCTACATAGATACATCCAGGACAAGATGGAGTTCCTGGACATCTCCTCACTCGGCACAAAGTACCGATACACTGTCAAGATCGAGTAGAAGTTTAAACAGAAGAAGCAAGAGTTTGGATTTGTGAATCCGAAGCAAGGGAAAGGTGCCCCCAAATGCATAACAAAGGATAAAGCCAAGGCGGGACGACCTAGGACAACTTTCCAAGGCCACAAGAAAAGGAAAACACTGCAAAGCCGAAGAAGGACACGGGAAAGTGGTGTGAGTTCCATAAGAGCTCCACGCACAACACAAGTGAGTGTCGGGCCAAACAATCACTGGTGGCGGACTTGAAGGCTTCAGAATCAGATGCATGTTTCAACCTTGAGCCAAAACCTAACAAGAGGAATGGCAAAGGGAAGTAGATCATTGATGTGAAGCCCAACGCCATTATTGCCACCACCTAGATCCAAAAGAATGAGCCCAAATATCTAGAGGAGGGGGGGATGCCTTTTCCACTTACAAATGTGGGTGAAGGGTTCACTGCTGTAATTCATTATTGACAGTGGGAACCAAAAGAATCGCATTTCAGCAGAGGTCATGAAGCGGCTAGGACTACTGAGCATACTGCACCCGCAGTCGTACAACATAGGGTGGATTCACCAAGGATGAGATCTCCAATTCCACTAGCAGTGCCGCCTTCCCTACATCATCAAGCCCTTCACAGATGAGGTATTGTGTGATGTTGCACCTTTTGATGTTTGTGATGTATTATGAGGCCAACCATACTTGTGGAAGCGACATGTTGTGTATGAGTTAAGGCCTTGCACTATTATTATTTCTGTGTAATAAATTATAAAAGATACTGGAGGTAGCCCCACCTACCACCACTTCTTTGATTTCTGCTAAGTAAGGCAGTAATATCATCTCCCAGACTAGGAAACTTATTCTTTCTGGGTCACTCTCAAAGTAAGTGGAAGATCGTAGTCACATCCATGGCCTTAGGGAAGGGTTCCTCCACGTAGTAGAAGTAGGTGGATACGATTATGAAAGGATACAAGGACATCTTCTCCTCACTAACAGGGGTAACGTTACACTGTTAGGTCAAGCCTTTGTTTGATCTGACTCCCAGAGCACCTTTACCGAACGGATCGATATATCACCGCTCCATTCTGGAAAATGCCAAGTTCAAGAAGTGACATGATAAAAATCAGGTGTCACACAAGTTTCAGGTGGGCAACGAAGTTTGGTTGCATTTATAGAAAGAATGCCTTTCCAAAGCCCATCGGAAACTCAGACCACTCTGAGATAGTCGTTACACCATTAACAAAGATGTGGGAAATAATGATTTGGAGCACAACGTTCCCCCATTCCTTGGCTTGCACCGAGTGTTCAATGTGGATCACCCTTGACCATGCTTCCCACCATTACTGGACACACCAGAGATTGTAGAACAACTCACGAGGGACCAAGTTCAACAGAAGTTTCCCCATCTCATGGAGGCACTCAACACAATGGGGACCATTTCTTCCTAAGAGGGAAGGAATGATTCAGGTGGATATTGGTGGCCACCGGCCAATTCCACTTGGACCCCCACCATTGTGTCTTTTAGTTTTTCAGTTTCCTTATTTGTAGCACAGTTTACTATTTTTAGTAGTTTTTAGGTCCTGAACTTCTGGAACCATTTTGAGGCCCTAAATGACGTTTTCTTGACAATCTACTGCTAGCGACTAAAAATGAGTAATTTTTTTGTTCTAGTCCTCAGAGAGATCTTTCCAACGGGATATCATGCATGTCAAACAGAGATAATATGACCAAGTCACGACCCCAGGAAGTTGGCTACTCAACTAACCCCAATGAGGCCCATAAACTCATGGGTTACATCTCCTCGGGTTAGGGTTTTGGTTGTTTAGGGTTTGCTCTTATTGTTCAATAATAAAAAGGCCCTTGAGCCTCATTTTAACGCAGTTCAGAGGCATGTAGCCACCACATCTCTTATCAGAGTTAAGCTACCATCGTCGAGCTAGTCTCATTTCCATACTGTTTGTAAGGATATTTCATTATTTGATATTAATAAAAGGAAGTGTTATTTCTACCACATCTCTGTATTTATGGTTATATTTGTAATTTGTTGCATTCCCGTTTAAATTCGGATCATTAGGGGACATGGATATAACATCTATTTGTGCAACAAATCACCATTGGAGGAGTAAATAAGTAGAAACCCCTGAGAACTACCAAGAGAGAGTGTTCAATCCTATTTAAATGCAAGCAATTCAAATACAATAATGGAGGTGACCTTCTTGGATACTTCTTCATTTTTAGCCCATAAAACCACAACAATTGTTAAGGTAATCACTGCTAAGATGAGTGTATTAGGCTAAAAAATAAATGTGTTGTTGAAAGCCACAATTGGTTTAAATCAATACCTCATGGAAAACCCATTATCACTACTCCACACAATAAACCACAATTCCCACAATTTTGGATATGCTACGAATAGGGTGGAAATATATTTTAGATTTTAGGGTTCAGTGGTATGACTTGGCTCATTATTTGTACAATGCTTATCAAGCCTATTTAATTTTATTCTTCAAAAAAACTTGGAATTGGTGAGGAAATGTATAATCATGAAGCTATATTTATTCATGTATGAATTGAATTGTATTTAAAAATGCATGGTAACTATTTCGCATTGGAAGCATTGGGACATTTTTTCCTTTGTTAAAGAAATTTGGTGAAATTTTTCTTAGGTTTGAAAAATATAATTTCTCTCCATTCCTTGTAAGTGAAGTCTTATCAAGTTTTCAATAGGCGAATATTTGTTAGAAAAGAGGGGGGAGGAGGTGGGGACACCAACAAATTCATTGTCATCCATGGAATACTTCAATGTCTATATTCATCTCCTCTTCCTAATGTGTTGAAAGCCTAATTTGTTGTTTTTTTTTTCTCCCCAGTAATTTTCCTTAGTCTAATTGTTGAAGGGTGAAATCACAAAAATCCCTTCTATGTCTAGATGACTCAAATTGATGAAGTAATAGGGTTATCACATACTCTAATACTCTATATTGTTGACAATATCGTCAAAATTGACAAAGTTGCTCTCATTGATGTTCTAACCTATTTACAAAATTCATAGGACAAAATTGAATTTCTCTAGCTTGAGACACAGCTCCAATGAGATAAATTACAACAAAAAAGTGATAATTCTAAACTATTACTTGTTCATAATAATTCTCTTTTTGATTTTAGAAAATAGTCTTCCCAGCCTCCATCATATGATCACATTAGTGATGACACTTTAAAATCAATGTTTAATGAAGATGAAGAAATTTTTCAGTGCACTTTCCAAGCTCATGATCAAACCTTCGGAAGAAGTCATCAAAAAAAAAAAAAAAAACAATATTGGATACAAAAAGGAGGCAGTGACCTTTCACAATCCATACTATTCCAAAAAATCCAATTCCAAAGTATTTGGTTTCTTCAAGAAATCTCATCTTCACCTTCTCCGTTTCCACATTATATTCTCAATTTCCAACATTATCATTGAGTTCACCACATGAAAGATCAATATTTTTATCTTCATCCTTGTAAGCATCGTGGAAAGCATATTGATTATTCAAACAAAGGTCATAAGAACCCTAAAAAAGAAAAGATTCACATTGAATGGATCGCTTGTTGACAATGGTCATCAATAGTGAAGAAGAAATATGTTTCATATCATAGAATTCATTCACAAGTAGTGACGCACCTTGACATGGAGATATTTTCATATTCTCACCTTGTATCTGATAAGGTGGAATTGATATCTAGTTAGTAGTTTTGAAGTCATATCAAGTGAACATGAGCAACAACAAGAACCAAATCCAAATTACAAAACCTAGGGCTAGAGTTAACTAGAGTTGGAGTTAGAGTTGTAGTGAGAGAAAAACTCATGTTCCATGAACACCATTTGGGTTGTGGTCCTCCTTAAACCACCACTTGATAGAAGACTTATTTATTTTGATAGAGAATAACTTGTGGTCCTTTTCAACCTGCCATTTTATTAACTTTTGGTCATTTTCATTTTGCAAAAGGCATAAACTTCTATCTAGATTTGAAATTATTCTAGGAACTATTTCAAGTCAAGTTTTGGAGTTGGTAGTTAGTATTAAACCACCACCAATAGAATACTTCTACTTCTTCTACCCCATTTAGTTTGTGATATTCCTTAAACCACTAGATTCAGAGAGCACATCCAACCATTGACTTATCCACCTCTATATTTCAGCTCTCTTATTGGATTCACATACACCCATTAAAATTAAGGGAGGAAACATATTCCTTAGGGGACCTTGTAAAATTGTATCATTCACTTGAGAAGAAAATGAAAGTCACAAGAGAATGTGAAGAATTATGAGAAGTCCAAGATATCCCTTAGAAAGTGAAACCAAAGGTCATAAATTGGTGAATTTATGTGTAGCATATGAATGAATAATGTATCACACACTTTATCCATATCTCTCGAATTTTTGTTTATTATAATATTTTCTATAAATATTATTAGAGAATAAACATAAAATATTTGATTGTTATAAATAAATAAAAAATGAAAATTTGACTACAAAGTGTATGCTTCCAATACTAAGTTGATTACAAATAATTATATGAACAACAAACCTATTTTAATGTTTCTCTATACATTATTAGAAATACTTATAAAATCATCTCTTCCTCATTTAATTGAATAAACATAAATGTTAAAGTAATGAAAAAATAATAAAATCTATAGAAAAGAGAAAGATGGCTATATGAGTGCTAGGATATTTAGATACTTAGAAGTTACTTGAAATCAACTTGATTTAATGTATCTTTAAGTAAAAGTGTGCTTATTTATTGTGCATTAATATGCATTTCAAGTTATGTAATCCAACAATCATGATATAATTTAGACATGTAGTGATATGACGATTCATGTTCTCCTTGATAATAATGGTTATTGATTTATGTCTTAACATTTGATTGGTCCATGATTTCTATATAAAGAGCATGAAGGGTCATTTGTTGAAGATTGATTGTGGAAACTCTTATGCACATTTTTTTCTTTTGTAATCATATATACCTCAAGTAGTCACATTAGTTGGGGCCATGTAATATTTCCCTCTTAGATGGTTTTAACCACATAAAAACACGAGTATTATGATATTTGATTTAATTATGTGAGAGATTGATTAAGGTGTTTGGCCTATGTGGAAATACCATATTTTGTCGAACATGCTATTAGGACCTATGTGAAGACCCACTTCAGTTGTTGATTGAGATCATAAACCTGCGCTACCACATGTAATAAAATATTTTTAGGTTCTCCTATTGCTTTGTGTTTCTAGATTAAGTGGATCATTCCATTACATTAACAATACTTTTTTAGTTTGCAAAATTTTTATTTCACTTGAAAATGTTTCCATTACCCGAGATATGATCCTTTTCATTAGATTCAAAGGTATAAAGTTTGAATATGCTCTTTTTTTCAAACTAATATTTCATTTTTATTGTTTTTGTTCCTAGTTTATTATTCTTTTCAATTTGCATGTGTTTTTTGTCATGTGCTTTATGAGATCTTGACAAATCAAAACTAAGGTAGAAAATGCTTTTTTTTTTTGCATATGTTCTTTGTCATGCATGTTAAGTGAGCTCAACAATTCAAACACAAAAAGAAAACTTGCATTTTCCATGTAAACTAATGAATATCTAACCCCATTATTGTTGAGATTCAACAATTTTTCCCTAAAATTTCACTTTTTTGTCTGTGTGGTCGTGTTGATATTTTTGGCAAGCAAAAAAAGAAAGACTCATATTTTTGAGGTTAAGAAAATGAAGAACCTCTTCCTTTACCAACTTTTCTATATATCAAATATTAATTCACATGGTTGAAAACTAATTTACGCAAAAAATATAGAGTTCAAGTCCTTTTTAAAATTATCTTTTGAATTCTTTTTTATGTAAACTTGAGCTTTATCATAATTGTATTATAAAGTGCATTTCATTTAAGTTACACAAGTGAATCATTATATAATAGTTGTGATATTCTTTTTTTTCTCAAAAGCAACTTTTGGGATAGTCAAATCTTTCTATCAAAATTGTTATTGAAGAGCCTCATTATGTATGGTGACCTAGGTTCAAAAGTTCGTGGTAGTTGGAAGGAGACATCTAAAATTCCAACCATATTAAAGGTTAGTGTGGTCCATGCTAAGTGTGATCCCATGGTGATTTGACAACTTAGGTAGATTCTTATTAATTGTTTGAATAATATGGTACGAAAACAAAATGTTTCTAATATTTAATCGAAATCGACCCCCCACTAAAACCACAAAAGGATAAAGAATGATGGTCACCATATTTTGGGGAATTCTTGCTTCGATATTTTCTACTTCTTGTTAATGGATGTGAAGAAACTTGATTACTTGCTAGAACATCTAAATAGGAAGGAGATCAAGAGGATAGATTTAACTCCTTTTCTTCCTCCAAATTGGTCTCTTCTTACTTCTTATCTAAGATGTTGTCTAATGAGGTGACAATTTCGCTCGAACAATGAATTTCTCATCAGAATTCGACAATTTTGTTTTCAAGAAATCCAATCGTGGGAGTGTTTGAATAATTTTTTTGATGGTGGAAATGGATTCAACACCATCAAGATCCCTTGGTGCACCCAAAACCTTGAAGCTTGATAGATGTAACCCAGATTTCCAAAAATTTCCATCGAATTTCATCAAAATCATGCCAGGTTTTCCATTTTTTTAGGTGAAAACATCACCTCTTTAGGATAATATCTTATCTAAAAGAAGTATTTTTCCAACACACTTAGAAGTATTATCTTCCTCAACAGGTGAACTAATGTTCTCTTAAGGCACTCGATATGAATCTAGCTTATCTTCTTCAACTATGATTTCTTCCTCTAAGGACTTCAAAGCTTCATATTTATTATTGGAGGGAGGATGTTCATGGGATTCACGCCTGCTAAAATGACACCTCTTAGAGTGGAAAATTATAGTGATTTTTTGAAAAGTAGTTTGAATGCTCCTTGCTAATCATTACTTTGAGAAGATGTGGAGGGATAAAAGGAGACTAAGATGCTGAGCTTTTGGAGAAAATTTTTGCAAAGTTCCCATAATCATGGATTTTTTTTTTTTGTTTAAATAGAACTTGTGCATAATCCAAAGACTAAAGATGGGACCAACCCTCCAAGTCAAGTTGAGTCGCCTTAGAGAGACCTTTTTCAAATCCATTTCAACACAAATTTTGACACAAGAGAAGTTAATGGCCTTGACCTTATAATAGTAATGGAGTGGCCCAATTTGTTATCTACAACTTTGAACAAACTATCAACCCAATAAACAAGAAGAAGATATGACGATATAATCTAGACAAGCGTAGAAAATATTTTCATGGTGTGATTAAAATCCAGAGTCCGGTGGGTGAGAAACATTCCCTTGGAGCTCATGAAATAAGGTTGAAATATTTATATTAGAACCTTATCTTACTTATTTTCAAAAACAAAATTAGAATAACGATTTCCACAATATAAAGTACCAATGTGCTCATGATTTGCCAAATTTTTAGAGATCAATTCTAAAAGAGAGTTGTAACTAGATCAAGCTCCAATGAACTTACCAATCAATCCTCTCTCCTTAACATTATTCATTTTCTTCTTGATATAGGAAACAAACACAAATTAAGAGAAGGGATTGTATCCTCCCTTTTTACAAATCTACCATGGGGAAGAGAGCCATGACCATTCATGCTAGGGTTGGAAATGCCACCAATTGAACTAGTCAATCCAACAACTTATTTGTTTTAATCATGAACAATGAAACAACACCACTAGATCTTAAAAACTTGTACAAAAAGGATTATCCAAGTGAGACGAGGAAACTAAGAACTAAAACTCCAAATCTACAGCAACACTGAAACAACCACGAACAATATGCTGCACAATCTTGTAGACTCTCAACGAGAAGCAATGATGACTGGGAAACACTAGTTGTGTGTTCCCTTGGCTTCATTGGCTCCAATTCCATTTTTTACTAATTATTCACAATCCATGTTAGTATTTTCTATAAATATAAATATGTATTCTATATCCCTATAATTTGGTTGATAGGGCTGTCAGTTGCTTAGTCCCTTAAGTTGGGTTTATGAAACCTTTGTAAGTGTTAAGATTATCATATTTATACTAAAGAACGAGGTGCAGATTCATTCGTTTCTATGTGGTTTAGTTTCCATTAGTTTTTAGGTCTAAATCTCATGAGGGGGGTTGAGGATGGGAGCCAAATGTGGGAGTTACATTGTTTTAAGGAGCATCCAGCCTTAAAAGAGTCTTGTACAACCTTGGTGACAATATCTTGTTGTCAAATAATTTTATTTTTTTCTTTTCAACATTGAAACTAGCCATAATCTAAAAATAAATAAATAAATAAATAAAACAAACATTATATTTATGAGCTAAAAAAATTAACATGTAACCTAATTCTAAGAAAAAAAATATCATATTTTTTAGTTGAGAAAAATTAGCATATATGGATTTGAGTGGTTGTTTTCTTAAAAAGGTTATTAGTTGGTAAGATTTGTTTGGTAAGGTTATTTGTTGGTAAGATTTATTGGGTTATAAGGTTATTGGTGGGTAAGAGTGATTTTGTCATAAAGGTTGATGTTATTTTAATTTTAATTTAGGATTTAATATTAACATTAGGATAATTTCAACATTATATTTTATAGATTATCTTAAATGTATGGTTGTTATATGTGTGTTAGAGAGATGTTATAATATATTTAAATGATATTTTTTAAAGTTTATTAAAATTGGTAATTTTAAAATTAATGTATAATTTTAAATATTTTTAATTATTTATATTTTAAAATTAATTATTAAACTAATAAAAGTTTTAGTGTAAATATTATTCTATAAATAAATGTTTTGTATATAAAATTATTTATGATATAATATAATATCTGTGTGTGTTTTTGAAGTGAGTTAAAGGTATTTATATTTATATCATGGCCATATTTGTTTTTGTGGCATGTGATAGTAGAAACCAAGCCATAAAGAGTTAAAAAAATATCACCAATGTTTTTTTTGTTAAATTAGAATTGTAATTAACTACTATAAGCATGCTATGTGTTACTAGTGGAAGCTATATTAGCAATAAAAAATATAAATTACATCAATGGTGTAAGGCTAGAAATTTCCCACGACTCATGAAGGATCTAGAAGCTTGTTACAATAATGATAGTGGCATCTAGCTCGAACAACCACCCAAAACAACTATCAATTCACAATGTGTCTGACCTTACATGATTAAATGTTCAAGCACTGTGAGCCTTCATGCACCCTTGTACATCATGCTCAACTTCCTCCTATGCTTTCTGGATAATGATTTCCCACCATTATTGTTTGGATAGGATCCTCATTTCCATGACAGAGAGATGCATCATCGCACACAAGTTTCATCTTTTAGGTGCTTCTCTAATCTCTACTTGTAGTTATGAAATTCACTATGTGTCTTTTTCAATGCTCATCCATGGTTATCATGATTACTCTTCTCCTAATTGTGGGGCATTCACTAGCTGCCCCAACCCTAGGTCTTTATTGGTTTTCCTAAAGATGGAACATTTGCATCTCCATCAATGTTTCGTTGGGTGTTGCTCCATCCCCTATCTTTGCATTGTGGTTCTCTCTCCAGCCTTCATGAATCACCTTGGGCTTTCTCCGGACTTCACAACTCACACTTGTGATTTTCCTCTCTCGTCGGGTTCTATGTTTTTTTTATCAATTTGTAGGTTTTTCTAATAGGGTTTTCAAATTGTATTGGTTTTTTGATGGAAAATCAAAGGTTTCTCCCTTCAGTGTCTAGCAAGGGCTCTAGAATTTAGCCAGTGGGAATCACAATATTTATCAGTTAGTGGGTCGTCACCCTTAAAGACTCATTCGTAGGTTTCCTTTGCTTCATTTGGCCTTGGCTAAAACCCTCGATGCCCCTCCAGTGGCATGCTCCTTTCAACTGGTCTATTATTTGATTCTGGTTGGTGTGAGGCATTAAATTAGCTGTGTGCTTTGGCATATGGAAAAAGGCTTTGTCTTTAGAGTGTGGGTGTGAGAACTATGGTCGACACCACCATGGAGATTTTTTGTTGAAGCTTGTGGCCTATGTATACTTATGGTTTGTCATGGCTCGTTGTGTGCCATAGTTGTTCATGGTTCATTGGCGTTGTTCGAGGTTGGTTGATGTCACTCGTGGTTTCTCGTTGCTACTTCCCTGACAGGTCCAATGCCTATGACTCAATGCATGCATTATCTAAGTCACTTTATAGTGATAGTTCCTAAGTAGGATATGTGTTCATGCTTTCTTTTTGTATATATGATAATGGGGGGTTTATTTTTAAGTAGGCTTAGCTATGTCTATCAGAGAAATAGTATATGTTATTGCTTGACACACTTGGTAGACAGGGGAGATGTCTTCTTTTTGTAGTCAATCTTATCAAACTCAGTGTATGTAATCTCAAAATGCTCAACTTGTAATATTGGGCTGATTCATCAATGGGCAGGCTAGTAGCACATAAAACTATCTTTTCTATTTCTTCTCTTCAATAATATAGAGCTAAACTTTACACAAAAGGCTAGAAAAAAAAGGAAAACATCTGTATCCCATGGTTAAAATAGGACAATGAGCAAAGATGAATTAGCTTAACAAGCCTAACATATTAGATGTTTAGGAAATTTATAATTTCATGTTTCCTCCAAGAATATAATCCTCTTCAATAATAATGGATTTGAAAGGAATTTCCTATGAATCAAAGTTCTCCATAGCCTCACATGAATTCTCCTTGTCACTATCCTACAACTCAAGTACCAAACACAACTCTAAAGTTGCTTCAAACTTCTTATCTATAAGTTTGAATGAGGTGAGGGTGGCTTGATTTTATGTGCCTTTTTTCTTCCACTATTTGAGTAATGAAGGCTTTGGTAACCTAATATAGCTTAACCATTTTGAATATTTTGGTGTCTTAGATTCTAGAAAATCCAAAGTTCAATATCCAACTTTTATATTCTTCTTTGATCTAATCCTTAGGGACTTGCGTTAGGTCCCTATACTACTAGTGTAACCTCTCATTGTTATTAGTGCAACCCCCTTATTATCTTGTTGAGCCCATGTAGTCCTCATATTATTATTATTGTGCCCCATAGAAGCCCACTATTGTTATTGTTGTGCCCTTACATTATTATTGTTATGTCGACTTTCATTACATTATGACCCCTTAGACTCCTATATATAGAAATGAGGTCTTGTAATCTGTATCATGGAAGTATTATTCATATGTGTAATGTAAAGGAGGTTGCCCCCTTGAAGAGGTTGATTTCTAAGGCGTTGATCTATCTTTTCTATCTTTTTGTGAGCTGGTTTCATAACAACTTTTTTTATTTTTCAATTTGGTAGTATGTTCCATAAAAATAATATCTTCTTTGACCTCTAACTTGAAATTCTCATGAAAGATTCTTTTAGTCTTGAGGGATTCATTTTTAGCCTTGGTCAAGTTACACATAGGATGGTTGAGGTTAAGGTCTAAGGACATAAATCTCGATTCTCCCTAATATCTTTTTTTATTGGCCTCAAAGTTGTGCACAAAGTGGCTTCACCAAGTTTATTAGGCGAGTTTTGGGAAAAAGGTGATGAAAATGAGAGGTATTGTTGGAAGGAGATTTATAGTCCAAAGGGAAAAAGATGAGGGAAGGTGAAAGGTGATGGAAGAATGCTAGAGTAGGACCTTGGCCTAGGCCAAATATGCTCAAACTAAATGGAAAAATAGAGTGCCAAGACAACAAGTGCTCAAAATAGAACACACAATAGATTCTACATATAATATAGGCTAGAATAATTCATACCAAAGCCAATCCCTACTGAAGTGGATAAAGTTCCTTTTTCCCAGTGAAATAAAAAATATTAGAAAAAATAAGGCTTCAAAAAGTAAAAACACCAAACTAGGATTAGAAACAATTGAGGAGGCAAGCAACTAGAATAAAAATAGAATTAACCCCCAAACATATGATTTGAACCATATAGTGGAGGGGAGGGCCATGTCCTAAAGTCCCAGAGTCTCTCACATGCCCCTTTTTCACCCTTAACTTGTCTTTCCGGGCATACAAACCAAAATAAGAATCAATAACTGAAACACATCTATGATGATTTTTTGTTTATCATTTCCAATTATTATTGCTAGAAACCCCTTCCAAATGAACTATAATAAACATAAATGCTCTCATCATTTCCTTATCCCTATTCCTCTACTTTTTTCAACCACACATGGCTAGGATGAATTTCCCTCCCTTGGCACATGCTTTCCTCTATTCAAGCACAAAATTGAGTTGTTGGGATAATGACTTGTTATCCCCTCTACCCAGTTTCAATTCCCATGAGGAACATGTTATCCTATTGTAATAAGGATCAAAGAGTACACACCCTTGGGATAGAGTTCCCTAATGGGGTTGAATATGTCTTCACTCTTGCTAAGTCATAAATGATTGATATATCAAACCTGTAGGTTTTCCCTATGCCTTTCCCAAATTACTCCAATGAGATACCAATTCACTATGATTAAAAAAATTCACCCCCCTTTTAATTTAGTGTGGTTCACAGACACTGGGTGACCGCTACATCCATGGGAAAATCCAGGAAGATCAACCCGAAGGGATCTACCCGCTAGCCAAACTAGCAGGGCGTAACCCTAAGGGCGTCTAGGATATTTGACCACGTGACCTCCCCATTGGGGAGGTACTTAGCAATGAGAACTCGACCAATTGAGAAATCCTTTGGGGCTACAAAAATTACCCCACTTAATTACTATGGCATGCCCACTTATCACTTTATTACTATAACACACCCACTTATCGCTCCATCTTGATATACTTTAAAACATACTTAAAAATACAATATTTAGTTTTTTGATGTTAATAAATTATTGGTATTATCATTGCTTAATTATGATTTTAAAACATATATCAAGTATAATGTAAAAAGGATCTAAAATATATCATTATTATACTGACTCAGTTGTTTTAGATTCAAGTATTATGAAATTAAGTTTAAATATCTATAAGAATTTGGTGATACAATTTTTAGAAAGATTGTGATTTGTCATTGTTTAAAATATGTCTTTGAATTAATAAATGAATAAGTGCCTTGAAAAATCTAGGATTACTTGGATTTTGTAGATTATAAAGCTCAAACTTAGATTTCAACAAATCCCTACTAGTTTTTTGCCAAATTTGAATAGAAAATATGCCCAGCAAAAAGACAAAAGATTGAAGAGTTTGGTCCATATTGGATTAATTTATTGTTTTTCATCCATATCGATGAAATAAGAGTGGAAAAATAAAGGAATTAGCTCGCAAATCCATTTTTACCGACATGCCCCAGTTTGGAAAATTGGGGTCTTAAACCTTCTTGGAGCATTTTGAGGCATCAAATAGTGTTTTTGGGGGGTAAAAGCTTGTCACTTTAGCACAACACAATTTTTTCCTTTCCTACACATAGAGACATTTTCAACAGTGAAATAATTATATTGTTGGTCATCCATCTCAGTGCTTCTAGAGTCGAAAAAATGGAGGAGTCAGCTCACAAGATCCTTTTCATTGGCAGTACCCAGTTTGGCAGATTTGGGTCTTAAACCTTCTAGGAGCACTTTGAAGTATACAATGGAATTTTTTTTTTTTGGGGGGGGGGGGGTGTAAAATTTTTCTACTTCATTACAACACCATTTTTCCCTATTCTAAATATAAATATCTTTCCAATAGTCAAGAATAACCTTAATTAGAGTGTGTATGCAAAAGTTATGGCACTCAGAAGTTGAAGTTCTTGTTTTGGCCACCATAATTCGAGAGGATGTCATGTTAGTGCCCATTATTCATGGAAAAGGGGATATCCATGCGATGATGATAAATAAGGCTCTAAAGGATTCCATATTGTAACTCTAGTTAAGAGTTGAAGAAGTCAAACCTAACCACTAGTAGGCTATTGAGCTATGTCATAATCGGGCTACTAGGAGGAAAATGTGTTCTATTATTTTTGAGTTCATTTTGTTCCATATATGAGAAGAGTAGCTAAGAGGGATAGGGAGAGAACACAAATAGAGGATTTGTACACTATAGTAACCCACAAACCACATGCCTGATTTCTTTGTACTTGCAACCATTTTCTATTAAGAGAAAGAGAGCAAAGAAACCTCACCTTCCAATTGGGTTTCTCTTGAAAGGGTTTCCTAAGATAAACCTTGTGTCAATTGTGATTTGTGAGTTTTCATTTTGTTGTTCTCTATTTTATGCATAATTATAATTTGCATGCATACAAAATAAACAATATTTAACAAATCCATAAATCTAAAGATAAATAAACCCTCATAGTGTAAATTTCAAATATTTAAGTATAATTTATTAGATCTATTGTGATGAATCGTCCAATGGAATATTCACAACAGTTTATGGATCATAGTTAGACTCCGCTATAATATATGGTTCAAATGTTTTCACATTAAAGTTGATATTATATCTAATTAATGTAAAATTTAAAATTTATATCTGTGTCAAGAGATACTCTACAACTCACAATGGGGGAGATGTGCAAATTAGATCATTAACCTTAAAATTAAATTAAAAAAAAAATTCCAACTCAATTTAAATTAAAAATAGAAAAAATACATATTTAATATGGCCTCAAATATATATATATATAGAGAGAG
>APFE031661869.1:35967-98028 GCA_000404065.3 Pinus taeda | reverse complement strand
ATTATATATATATTGCTGAGAATTGGCATAGGCCTATGCAAACCAGTATCCATAAAATAACTCCATTCTATAATATCCCAATGTTATTTATCGAAACATTATCTCTTTTTTTTTGTAAGTTTTATAAAAATATTTATATTACGAAACAATGAATGTTACATTGATATTTAATATGGTCTCAATTATATATATATTGCTGAGAATTGGCATAGGCCTATGCAAACCAGTATCCATAAAATAACTCCATTCTATAATATCCCAATGTTATTTATCGAAACATTATCTCTTTTTTTTTGTAAGTTTTATAAAAATATTTATATTACAAAACAACTAATGTTATATTGATAGCTTTTGTTTCCCAAAAAATATTTGGGATCCCATAGACAAGTAGAATGGAAAAAACCATGTTCCCATTATCCCAGGTTTAGCCTAAAAAGAGACAAGGAAAACTTAATAACATTCAATCTATCTAGCCCATAGGTAATTACATGTATTGGTGTGTTTTGGGCAATCAAAATAGTGTTCAAATATAACATACTAAGTCATATTGAGAGCCATAGAAACATGGGAGAAGTAGACATATCATATACAAAAAGAGGAGCCGAGCGCCATAAAAGAATATTAGTCTAATATAATGACTGGAGAGAGAGCATTGGAGTTACCTTCGAGTGAATCTTGTGCTGGTGCATTGATAACAATTGGTGTGTGAGGTTGTGAGTCTGATTTAGAGTTTGAATCAAACACCATGTAGCATTCCACTTGTGTTAATATGGTGACAATATCCTTTAGATTGTATCTGATGTCTTGAAGGATTTGTTTGGTCTCCTCTTTTCTTGCAAATAACTGGTAGTTGTCGGCATGCTTGTCATGTATAAACATGTGAAGCAAGGTTTCTAGTTGATAGTGCAGAGCCACTTAGTGAAGAAAATGAAGTTTCCTTTTACGAAATTTTCCAGGATGTGGATTCCACTTGAAGGTGTTGCCACTGATTTCATAATCAGAAAAATATGTATGATCACCAAATTCCTTGGCTTCAAAGTGAAGGTTCTCATTCCTCACTTCAAGGGGGATGAAGTCAAAATGATAAGCCATTAAGTTCCAACCGAATAGATTCTGATGATGAGAGGTGGATGCTCCTGTGGCACCACCCCTGTGACTGGGTAGGCGTAGCCGGTGAGCCATGAAGGTAATTGGTATAAACAAATGTGGTTGGGATGACCAAACTTCGTTGAAATAGTTGGTGTGACTAGAATTCGAACTTGAAGACTACAATAATGTAGAGTTAATATTTCGGGAATGTAAAAACTGGAATGAGAGTGAAGAAAAAATGTTATAAAGGCATCGTTGACCATAAATAGGGTGAGCAACACTACATAGCTTTGAAGGTAGACTACCTTTTGAAACTGGACTCACTCGACCACTATTAAGAAAACACTTTTTATCTCCATTTCTATTCAAGTCTTTATCAATAACAATTTAGATTGCATAATATAACAAATGTATCTATTAAAACATTATCTATCGACCAATGATAAAGAAGCACTTTATTTCCATATGTGTTCAAGTGTGTACGAGAGTCAATTCAAACATAGTGAGTTCAGTAACAACTACAATCTACACATAACAATGTATATGATAAAATTTTGTCTTTTGATTGATTATATTCCACACCATGAAATTGATTGTCCTAATTGATTTGGATGTTTCCAAATATTTTTTTTATAATCTTGAAACTGTGTGTTTAACCTTGTTGGAACATTCATATAAAAATAAGATAATGTCAAGTGAGTCTTGAACACGGGAGGAGGATAGGTACGTATATAATGAATATAACATGTGGCATGTTATAGTCTTGGTTTAATAATATGTATATAATATTATGACACAAATAAAACTAGAGATGAGACGATTTCACCATCTATCAACTAGCTTGCTGATAATCTCCTATGAATGGATCAATGTAACAATTACATCTAAATATGCTTTTCTTCACCATCCAAGGAAACTTAAAAATTACTACACATGGAAAATAAGATTACACTTTTGCTCATTATGACTTGTCCAATTTTCTGATAACCTCTTATAAATAGATCAATGGGGAAACTATGGTGTAAATATGTTTTATCCTCACCAATACACATACGGCCTATTCACTCTATAACCATATCAATCCATCTATAAACCATTATAAATATATGGAACTATATATTATTTCAGATCACCCAATTTTCATAATATTTTATTCAATGTTTGAAAGTAAACAATACGATAATAAAATATATGTTAGAAATTAATTCATGGAGCAATGAAACACATAAAATAAGAGAGACACAAATATACGTGGTTCACCCAATTTGGGCTACATCCATGGATAAACAACCAATCCTTCCTTTTATATTATCTAGCAAAATGAAGAGATACAACCTACAACAAGTCCGTTGTAATTTCCTATTCACTCTCACACAACTTCCTATCTCTCTCTTTCTCAGAATAATAATACACAGTCACAACAAAATTCCCTCATATAAATTGAGGATTGTCTTCTAGGGACAAAACCCTAAATTAACATAACTTCTACCATTAGATCATTCTCCTAGTGAACAACCCAGATTGACTACGAAATTACAATATTTGACAAGGAAAAATTTCATCTAATTTTAGCTTTGGAGGCATTGCCTCCGAACCCTCGTCGGGGGGGGGGGGGGTCATAAAAGTCATCGTCGCCCCCCCTGGACCCCTTGACAACAATTAAGTGGGCGGTGTTGCCACCCCATTAGGAATAGGGATTCAACGTGACTGAAACAAAAAACGTTTGAACAATCAAGAAGATAATCATGCTCTACACCCAACAATATATTCTTAGCATATGAAATCTTGAATTAACTATTGTTAAGTAAACAATAAATACATTTTTAATAGTTAAAGAACCACATAAAATAGGGCTAAGTTCTACTAAAGGATATCACATTTTCCATAGTTATATGTAAAGTTTGCAATCATGAATGAGTCCAAGCTTACAAATGTATGTAATGCATTACATGTACCAAATGTTGTGTATAATTTGTGTGTATACTCATATATGAGTGAATATTAATGACATTTGCAATTATTTTTCTTTAAACAATAAGATATACCAAAGATTTGAATGTATGCTAAAGACATTTGCTATTGTGAGTTTAGTGTAGATCATATCCTCAAATGATGATCCATTAATAATATTCAGTGCACATCACCATAATTTATGAAAAACATAGAGGTCATGTTCAAGACATGGGGTTGAAAACTCAAAAAACTTAGGGTTCATTTTTAAAAATTAGATTTAAGGTTTGTTTTTCAAGTTTACGTTGTATAATATTACATAATTATTATATAAAAAATATTATAATACTAAACACAAAAACTAATATAATATTCGATTAATCTTATATATTATAAGATTATGTTTAATATAAATATAATATTATATTAAGCATAGTATTATAATAATTATAATATCAAAAATAATATTATAATGTTTAAAAAATAAAATATTTTATAGTATTTATACTATATAATATTATGTTTTATATTATATAGTATTATATAAGATTGAACATTAGTAAACATAGAGGAAGAGGAAGTAGACTTTTACAAAAGTAAAATAAGTTGGATTTAGAAAGTCATCAAAGTCTCAAAGTCAAATACAAAACAAGATACAAAAAATAATCAAAATTTTCACTAAATTAGAAGGATAAAGGTATATGTAAATTCCTAACTCAAGTTTAGATTACTTTGACATTATTATTTTGGTTTTTTATTGAAATAACATTGATTTTAGTGTAAATTTTAATTTCGAATCCTATGAGATTGATTGCATTAGATGCATTCATTTCAACATAGATATTGATTTCTAATCCTATTTAATTGATTGCAAAAGATGCCTTAAGTTCAATGTAGATGTTAATTTATGATATGATGTAACCAGATGGATGATCTATATTAATTTAAAAGTAAATATATTAATAATGTGCATTGATTTCAATGTAGATGTTGATTGCTAATCCTATTTGATTGATTGAACTAGATGTATTGATTTCACTATAGATATGTTTAATCCTCACTAGTGCACATACAACCTATTCACTCTATGATCCAGGTGGATATTGGTGGCCACCCGCCAATTCCACTTGGACCACTACCATTGTTTCTTTCAGTTTTTTAGTTTCCTTAATTGTAGCACAATTTACTATTTTTAGTAGTTTTTCGGGTCCTAAACTTCCGGAGCCGTTTTGAGGCCCTAAATGACATTTTTTTGGCAATCTACCGCCAACAACCTTTCTTATGCCATTATCTTTGTCGTAGTCCTCAAAGAGATCTTTCCAACGAGGTATCATGCGCATCAAACAAAGATAATATGACCAAGTCACAACCCCGGGAAGTTGGCTGCCCAACTAACCCCAACGAGGCCCATAAAATCTTGGTGTTACATCTCCTCGGGTTATGGTTTTGGTTGTTTAGGGTTTGATCTTATTGTTCAATAATAAAAAGGCCCTTGATCCTCATTTTAACGTAGTTCAGAGGCATGCAGTCACCACATCTCTTCTCAGAGATAAGCTACCATTGCCAAGCTAGTCTCATTTCCATACTATTTGTAAGCATATTTCATTATTTGATATTAATCAAAGGAAGTGTTATTTTTGTTGCATATTTGTATTTATGGTTATATTTGTAATTTGTTGCGTTTCTATTTAAATTTGGATCAGTGGTATAAGAGGGGTCTTCTCTTTCTAAGTTTTTCTTTTCATGTCCCCAACGAGGTCGAGATATAAGGAGTTAGGGCTTGAACTGGTCGAACCTTTGTAAGACTAGCCTCACAAATCTCGACAGCCTCCCATGGCGGATGAAAATAAAGACGAGGGGGCAGTAGATCCTATCAAAATCTTCCTCGAAGAAGCCCTTGAGCGACAAAGGAATGCGATGATGGACAACTTTGTCGAGATCCTGCAGCGGCTACCCTGGGGAGACACATCTAATAACTACTCTAGAAATGACACACTCTTTAAGGTACAAGTTAACTTTGAAATCCCCATATTCAAGGCTCAAATAGATGCAGATTTCATATATAAATGATTAAATATGCTAGAAGGGTATTTTTCTGTTCATGATTTTTCCAGCCGGGAAAAGATTACTTTCGCTCTTCTCAAAGTTTGCCCCCACATGAAGGACTGGTGGGAAACCTACTACGAGCAAAAGGATGAAAGTATGAACTCACTATTTTCAGCCGCTCCCACTTGGAATTCATTCTGGGATACCATTAAGGAGTAGTACTATCCTGTCGGGAGCTATGAGGACAAATACATAAAGTGGACCATGCTGCGGTAGGGAAGGGATCAAGATGTGCTGGAGTTTACCAATGCCTTTCATACCGAGTGTGCAAAGTTTGGCATCAAGGATTCTAAGAAATATTTGGTACTCAAGTACTGTGTCTGCCTACATAGATACATCCAGGATAAGATGGAGTTCCTGGACATCTCCTTGCTTAACACAGCGTACCGATACACCATCAAGATCGAGCAAAAGTTTAAATAGAAGAAGCGAGACTTTGGATCTGCGAATCTGAAGAACAAAGGACAAAGCCAAGGCGGGGTGACCCAAGACAACCCGTGGAAGCCGCAAGAAAAGAATGAAACCACAAAGTCAAAGGACACAGGAAAGTGGTGTGAGTTCCAAAAGAGCCCCACTCACAGCACAAGTGAGTGTCGAACCAAGCAGTTGTTGGTGTCTGAGTTGAAGGCTTCAGAATCAGAAGCATGTTTCGACCCTGAGTCAGAACCCGAAAAGAGGAATGATAAAGGGAAGAAGATCATTGATGCAGAGCCCAACGCCACTGTTGCCACAACGAAGATCCAGAAGAATGAGCTTGAAGATCCAGAGGAGGGGGAGCGTCTTTTCCACTCACAAATGTGGGTGAAGGGTTCGCCGCTGCAATTCATTGTTGACAGTGGGAGCCAAAAGAACCCCATTTCAGCAAAGGTTGTGAAGCGGCTAGGACTATCGACCATACCACACTTGCAACTGTACAACATCGGGTGGCTTCACCAAGCACGAGATCTCTGAGTCTGCTAGCAGTGTCGCCTTCCCTACAACGTTAAGCCCTTCACAGATGAGGTATTGTGTGATGTTGCACCTCTTGATGTTTGTGATGTATTATTAGGCCAACCATACTTGTGGAAGAAACATGTTGTGTATGATTGAAGGCCTCACGATGTTATTATTTCTTTGTGTAATACATTATACAGGATACTGGAGGTAGCCCCACCTACCACCACTTCTTTGATCTCTGCTAAGAAAGGAAGTAAGATCATCTCCCAGACTAGGAAATTTATTTTCTTTTTGGGTCGCTCTCAAAGTAAGTGGAAGATCGTAGCCACATCCATGGCCCTGGGGAAGGGTTCCTCCACGCAGTAGAAGCAGGTGGATACGATTATGAAAGGATACAAGGACATCTTCTCCTCACTGACAGGGGTACCGTTACACTGTTAGGTCAAGCATTCATTCGATCTGACTCAGAGAACTTCTATCCAACGGGTCGATATATCGCCACTTCATTTTGGAAAATGCCAAGTTCAAGCGGCGACATGATAAAAATCAGGTGTCGCACAAGTTTCAGGTGGGCGACAAAGTTTGGTTGCATTTGCAGAAAGAATTCCTTACCATAGCTCATCAAAAGCTCATACCACTCTGAAACAGTGCTTACACCATTCAAAAAGACGTGGGAAAAAATGCTTTGGAGTGCAACATTCCCCCATTCCTTGGCTTGCACTGAGTGTTCAATGTGGATTGCTCTCGACCATGCTTCCCCCCATTACTAGACACATCAAATATTGCAAAACAACTCACCAGGGACGAAGTTTAGCAGAAGTTTTCCCATCTCATGGAGGCACTCAACACAATGGGGGCCATTGCTTCCTAAGGGGGGAGGAATGATCCAGGTGGATATTGGTGGCCACTCGTCAATTCCACTTGGACCACCACCATTGTTTCTTTCAGTTTTTCAATTTCCTTAATTGTAGCACAATTTACTATTTTTAGCAGTTTTTCGGGTCCTAAACTTTCGGAGCTATTTTGAGGCCCTAAACAACATTTTTTTGGGAATCTACTACTAGTGACTTTTGGTAAGTCACTTTTTTTCGTTGTAGTCCTCAGAGATATCTTTCCAATGGGATATCATGCACGTCAAACAGAGATAATATAACCAAGTCACGACCCTTGGAAGTTGGTTGCCCAACTAACCCCAATGGGGCCTATAAACTCTTGGTGTTACATTTCCTCGGGTTAAGGTTTTGGTTGTTTAGGGTTTGCTCTTATTGTTCAATAATAAAAAAGGTCCTTGAGCCTCATTGTAATGTAGTTCAGAGGCATGTAGCCACCACATCTCTTCTTAGAGATAAGCTACCATTGCTGAGCTAGTCTCATTTCCATACTGTTTGTAAGCATATTTCATTATTAGATATTAACCAAAGGAAGTGTTATTTCTACCGCATCTCTGTATTTTTGGTTATATCTGTAATTTGTTGTGTTCCTATTTAAATTCAGATCACTCTATAACCACACCGATCCATTTATAGACTACTATGAATACATGGAACTATATACTGTTTTAGATCACCGAAGTTTCATAATATTTTATTCAATGTTTGAGCACAAACAATATGACCATAAAATTTATTCTTAGCATATGAAATATCAAATTGATTGTTGTTGAGTAAACAATAAATGATTTTAATAGTTCATGATCCACATAAAATAGGGCTAAGTGCTACTAAGGCATATCATATTTACCACAATTATATGTAAAGTTTGCAATCATGAATGAGTAAAAACCTACAAATATATCTAATGCATTACATGTACCAAATGATGTGTATAATTTGTATGTATGCTCAAATGTGTGTGAATATTAATGACAAATGCAATTAAATTTCTTTAAACAATAAGATATACTAAGCATTTAAATGTATGTGAAAGATATTTGTTGTTGCAAGTTCAATATATTTAATAGTATTCAAGGCACATCACCATAATTTATGAGAAAAATAATTTAGGAGAAAAACAAAGATCATGTTCATGACATAGAGTAAAAATTCAAAAAAATTTAGGGTTTGTTTTTCAATTTACATGGTATAGTTTAAAAAAAATATTATAATGTTTAAAAATAAATTATTATATAATATTAGATTGAATCTAAATAGTATTATAATATTAGTTTTTGATATATTATAATATATATAATATTATATTAAACATAGTATTATATATTATAATAAAAAATATTATAACGTTTAAAAAATAATATTATATAGTATTTGATATAATAATAATATTGAGCATTAGTAAATATAGGAGAAGTAAGACTTGTATAAAAAAGTAAAAGATGTTGGATTTAGAAAGCCGTTAAAATATGAAAATTAGATAAGAAACAAGATACAAAAAATAATTGAAATTTTCACCAAATTAAAGGGGTAAAGGCATATGTAAGGTCCTAACTAGAGTTTAGATTACTTTGACATTATTATTTTGGTTTTTTATTGAAACATATGCATTGAATTCAGCGTAATTGTTAATTTCGAATCATATTTGATTTATTGTACTCAATACATTCATTTCAACATAGATATTGATTTATAATCCTATTTGATTGGTTGCACAAGATGCATTAAGTTCAATGTAGATGTTAATTTATGATCCGATGTAACTAGATGAATGATCTACATTAATTTCAAAGTAATTATATAGATAATGTGCATTGATTTTAGTGTAGATATTGATTTATAATCCTATCATGTAGAGCTTTGTTATGTAACTAGATCACAAAAATATATATCAACGTCTTCAAAATTAGCCTCTTCGAGGGGGAAACCTCCTCTACATCACATGCATGAACAATTATTGAATGATAAAAATGAGAAGGACTCCTTGGTATATGTAGGAGTCTAAGGGGTCACAATATAATTAGGGCCTACATAACAATAATAACAATAGTGGGCTTCCATGGGGCACAACAATAACAATATGGGGGATACATGGGCACAACAATAACAATAGGGGGCTACACTTAAAATAACAATAAGGGAGCTACACTAGTATTATAGGGACATAACATTCCCCTCTCCTTCAAAAAAATGTTTTCCTCAACACTTGAGTAGTTCTAGATGTTTCTGTATAAAATTCTCATCCTCCCATGTGGAATCTTCAACATGTAAGTTCTTCCACTTAATGAGATACTCTGAAATTGATCGATTTCATATCTGTCGAGTTCTTGTTTCCTTGACTGGCTCTGGCTCCAATATGATTTTTCCTTCTTCGTCAAATTCTAGAAATACTGTTTGAACTTGAAGCTTATCACCGATAACCTTCTTTAAGCATGAAACATGGAAAATTGGGGAAACTTGGGAAGATGTAAGAAGCTCTAATATATATGCCATAGTACCAATATTTTGTAGCACCTTGTAAGGACCATAGTACTTGGGTGATAATTTATTATCCTTCTTAGCTTGCTTGAGGGTCATTTTTTTATATGGTTGTAGTTGTAAAAATACCTAGTTGCCTACATCAAAACTTCTTTCACTGTGATGTTGACCTGCTTGTTGTTTCATTCAATTTTGTGCCAGTGTGAGGTTACCCTTTAAGAGTTGGAGAAATTGTTGTTGATGGTCGATGTGATATTCCACAACTTGAACGTTAGAATTTTCTCTTAAAGATGATGTGATGGATGGTGGATGATATCCATAAGTGCCATAAATAAGGTCATTTTTGTTGTAGTATGAAGGGAAGTTTTATACCACCATTCAGCTAGAGGTAACCACTTGATCCTTCCAAACATTTTTTGACTATCTCAGTTTGTCCATCAGATTGAGGATGATACGATGAACTATGAGCTAATTGAGTACCAAGATCAGACAATAATTCCATACAAAAATTTCCAGTGAAAATGGGATCTCTGTCACTTACAAAATCTTTGGGTTTCCATGTAGCTTTTGAATTGTTTCCATAAATCAACTGTATTGGATTTAAAAGGATGAGATGATGCACAAAAGTGCATTCTTGGTAAGTATATTAACTACCACCATGATGACACTCTTTCCTTTGGACTTGGGTAAATTTGTGATAAAATTCATTGAAACCTCCTCCCATTGCTGACTTGGAATGGCTAAAGGTTGTAATAGACACGGGGTCTTAATTGTCTCAAATTTATTTTGTTGACAAACCAAACATTTTGCCACAAACTTCTGAATATCAGATTTAAGGTCATCCCAAAAAATTCCTTCTTGGCCTTGTGGTAAGATTTTAAAATTCTTGAATTCCCTCCTAAGGGGGAGGCGTGCAATTCCAAAAGAATCTTTTGTTTGAGTTGCAAATTCTTATAGCGATCTTTCTACATAATGAATCATTTTTCCAGATAAATGTATCATACGTACTGGGATCTTGCTGCAAATTTTGAACAAGTTTCCACAACTCTTCATCATTCTTCCATGCACCCCTTGCTTCAGTTATCCAATCAGGTTGGATAAGAGAAATGGCATAGAGAAATGCTTCCACATCCTCATCCTTTCTCGAGAGTGCATCTACAACGACATTTTTCTTCCCTTTTTTGTAGTTGATTTCAAAGTCATAACCCAACATCTTTGTGACCCATTTTTTCTACTCATCTAAAGATAATATTTGTTCCAAAAAGTATTTAAGACTAGCATAATAATTTTTTACCTTGAAGTGTCTTCCCATTAGGTAAGGTTACTATTTATTTAGTGCATGTAGTATTGCCAAAATTTCCTTCTCATAAATAGGTTTGTGTAAATACTTTCCTTTGATTGGACAACTTTCAAAATAAATGTCTTCCTTCTTGCATTAAAATAACACCAATTCCATTTCCTAAGGCATCAGATTCAACAATAAAGGTTTTTGTGAAGTTTGGTGTAGCTAAGACCGGTGCTTGGCACATTGCCTCTTTAAGATGTTCAAAGGCATTAGTTGTTTCTGGAGTCCACAAAAATTCATATTTATTCAATAATGTTGTTAGAGGCACTATTATTCTCTCATAATTCTTAACAAACTTGCGATAATACCCCATCAACATGAGAAATCCTCGAAGATTATTTAGAGTTGTGGGGATTTTCCATTCCTTAATGGCTTTAATTTTATTAGGGTCTACCTTAACACCCTCATGAGACAAAATATGACCCAAATATGCCACCTCAGGCACTCCAAAGAAACATTTGGATATTTTTTCATATAATTGTTTATCCTCCAATAGTTTGAGCACCCTGTCAACATGTTGAACATGATCCTTCCAAGACTTGTTGTCGATTAGTATATGATCAAAAAATACTAACACAAATTTTATAAGGATGGGTTTGAAAATGGAATTCATCAAACCTTGAAATGTGGAAGGTGCATTAGTAAGGCCAAAAGGCATGACCAAAAATTCATAATGACCTTCATGAGTATGTTGTTTTGGGAATGTCTTTTGTCTTCATTTTAGTTTGATGATATGTTGAACGAAGATCCAACTTGGTGATTAAATTTCTCTATTTAGTTCATCCAAAAATTCATCAATGATAGGAATGGGAAATTTATCCTTAGTAATGAGATTATTGAGATCTCTATAATATAGACACATGCGCCATGATCCATCCTTCTTCTGCACCAATACTACTAGAGAAGAAGAACTTTGGCTAGGTTGAATTATACACACCTCTAGCATTTATATAACCATATTTTCAATTTCACTCTTTTGTGCATAGGGATATCTATAAGGTCTGATGTTTGGAGGAACACTTTCTAGAATCAAATGAATAACATGATCATTATCTCGAATAGGTGGGATACCTTTGGGATTCTCAAATAGCTTGGAATAATAGTTAAGGATTCTTTGGAGATCTGGAGAAATGGATGACTTAGATGCTTGAACATTGAACATAATTGTGCAATTACCCCTCACTATTCTTTCTTAAAAAAATCATCATGCCATTAGAGCTATTTATCTTCCCAGATTTCCTTGTGATACCCTTTAATTCAATTTCCTTTCCTTCCAAGAAAAAATTCAAGAAAAGTTCTTGAAAATTACAAGTTACCATCCCCAAAGATTTTAATCATTGGACTCCTAATACAAAATTCATGCCACCCATTGGAATGGTAAGCATTGGAATATTCAATACATATTCCCCCACGCTTAGATTGATATTATGGCACTTATGTGATCAATTTATAGTTCTTCCCTTTGCAACCATCACTTGAGACTTTGGTGTTGGATATAGAAAGCAATTCCAATCCTTGGCTATCTTACAATGAATAAAATTATGAGTACTACATGCATTAATAAACACTATTATCCTTTTCTTCTTGATATATCCTAATATCTTGAGAGTTTGAGGAGTCGTAATTCCTGCCAATGTGTTACACGATATGGTTGGATTCATTTCGTCTTTTTCAATCCCCGAGGTTGGTTCCTGGTGTATATCTTCTTCTTTTGATGTTTCTTGTTCTCGTTCTTCCTCCTCTTCACAATCTATGTAGAATAATTTTTTTTCAACACACATATGACCTTTAGAGTAGTTTCTATCACAACTATAACAGAGCCCTTTTTCTTTTGTTTCCTCCAGTTGTTGTGGTTTCAACCTTGTAGGTTGTGGGAAGTTAGGAGCTACAACACTTCCATCTTTATAGTTGTGAGTGGTAGACCTCCTTGTTTCCATAATTTTGCTTTCAACTTTTCTTGCCACCCTAAATGCGTTTTCCAATGACTTAGGTTCCCAAAGGTGAACTTCATGTTGGATGTTATCCTTTAAAGTCCCTATGAAGACATTAATCATATGCTTCTCTATAATCTAAGTTACCTTGATATTCAATCTTTGGAATGTGGTTAGTCTTCAATCCACTTTTGGAGTCCCTAAAATCATAATTCATATTCTTTTTGTCTTTATCCTTATTTTCATGGAATACTTTGTCACCACTAGGAAGCCTTTCTTGCAACAACTTTGTCAAACCTTCCTTCAACTCTTCCATCTTGACATTCATCATTGCTTCCACATATACTTTTAAACCACCTTTCAAACCTTCCATGTTCTTTTTTATTTTTACTTATAAATTATCCATATTAACACTCATCTTCTCTTCCAATTCATTTTTGGTTACTCTTTGTGAAAGCAAAATTTGTTGCACTTGGTCTTGTAATTTTGATATATCATGTTGCATTTTTTCCTCCTTTTCATGTGTCATAGTAGAGGTTTCTAGTTGCTTACTGGGAGTATCAATTTTTTTGTTGCAAGACATATTGGAACCAAATAATGATATATATGCTTTACTATGCCCTTTGAATCACTTTAGACTGATTTGTCAAACAAAATTTATGCAAATTTAAAAAATACAGACCTTTTTCATTTCTTTTTGGAGCTTAATCTTGAAATCGTTGTATCTTTGTAATTTCGACCTCCCAAGGTCTGAAATTTCGTCATGTTATAGCCCTAGGTGTCCTCTTTCCAACACCACTAGTTAGACTGAGATTGGATTTTCAAGATAAAGTTAGGCCAAATCTCCCGAGATGACTTGCTTATGGACAGGTTTAGTAGAGCACACCAATAACAATATGGGGACTACACTCGTGTTATGGGGACCTAACACAGGGTTTCCCAAGTAGTGTCCTTCCTAAATCCATGGGCCATTAGGGTAGGTCCCATTAGACTAGGATTGAATATTAACCCCCCCTTTAATGTGAGAGAACAAAACAATGATCAAAACCCACCCTTCTTCCAAGTCACCCAATAATTGATGCTAAATGCCCAAATGAGAAACAAGCATAAGAACCTATTTGCACAATGAATAACATACCTTATGGATCTGATTTCCCACCTTCTAACATGTACTCTTGATAGATGGGAAAGGAAACATATGGTTGATGTAGGTGGAAAAGATGAAATGACACATCACATCAGTTACAAGGTGGATGTCAGGGGCTGTTGGTCGTCAGTTGGAAGAAGATGATCAGGAGAAAAAATCTCCTAGGGGTACCCACTTTTGGTGGATAACAAGCCTTATCTGGAACATTCTCTATACCTTATTTTTGTTTTAAAATTTTTACTTTCCTACAACTATTGGCAGTCTAATTGCTTCTCCTCTAACAACTCCCAAATTTGCTTCTCCTCACATTTTAGTTGTTGCTCTTGTAACAATGCTGGTTTTATTGGTCCTCTACCAAAGGGCATTCCTTTGACAATATCCGGTGCTATAGATAGTATGATTAACCCAGGTTTGAGTCCCTTAACTTTGATTGAACGTAGTAGAGGATTGGTTGGCATTGGTATAATTATATCATGCTCACTTGGTATCTACTAGCCAAGTTGCATGGACATTAAACTAGCCAAGCCATTTCTATACTTATTAGTGTGCAACTTTGTTTTTATCAAGGAAATTCATTTCCCATCATACTATCACTATTACACCAAGGTGGTGTTTAAGACATTTATATAAGATGAAATTACCATATCGTATTAAAATTGTCATTTTCTCTTAGCTATTTACTTTTTAATTATTTTAAATTGAAAATTGGCTCTCTTGCCCTTCTCAAAGTCGCTTGACTAATTAGAATTCTATATCATTTCTCCTTTGTGTTTGTTTGAGATATGTGAGAATGTTTGTAGCATGAGATTCAACATAAGTCAAATGACTGACAAGATTCATTATTCACATGAGGGTTATTAGGGCATGGACTGGTATGAGGAGAAGAACAACGCCACCCATGGCTAGGGTCATATCATGCTTCCAAAAGAAGAAACCTGTTGCACCCCCATGGAGATCCCGAGGATGGTTCGAGGTTCATCTATTATATGTTTGGGAGAGTTTGTGCCCTCTAGAAGGAGCCCCATAGTCATTTACCTTGTGACACCACCACATGATCGTGGATGTCGCAGTTGATATTAATGGAACCGATATCCCACTAGCAGAATCAATGTCCTTGACCCTACACAGGGATAGGGTTGAAAAGGAATCGACCAAGGCCACTTATGTGAGCACGGATAGTGTTCGAACCATCGAGACTTTGGATTTCGAGGTCTTTTCTGATGAAGAAACCCTACTACTTTGGAGAGTCTAGATTCTAGATAAACCCTACTACATGATTTCTCATTGGTACGTCCTTCTCTAGATGTTTATGTGGCAGGATGCTATGATGGCTCATTACTTATTTTGAAAAAGAATGTTTAGATTGTCTCATGGCAAAAACAACATAGGCGAGGGAATCTGGATGTTATTCCCGAGGATGAAGATGAGACAAAGAAAGAATAGATTAAGACCATTGTTCTGAGTGGAAAAAATTCACATTCACATCGGGTATGTTTTTGTTTTCGGTTTTTTTCACACTTCATAATATGAACTTCCTTATGCTTAGATCGCAGGTTCAATGGGAAACTGTAATTGTGAACACTTGTTCCTACTCCTAGCCTTATCACTAGTTGATTACTGTTGAACCATATCCTGTCTGTTTGGAATTTGTCGGCATTTTCTTTCTCCAAACATGCTTTTTATTTTCGCTCATAATTGCAGTTTTGTGTTTTATTTCTCTATTTCTTTATTTTTTAAGCTACTTTAAGGAACTTGCCTCGAGGTTGGTTAGTGACCACGTGAACTCAATTTTCTTTGCCTTATGTTGGCTTAGATGTTAGTTCTGAGGGGGGATCAATTTTTCCAAATTTGCTAGTGGCCCCCAACCTCATTCCATGTTGTTTGGGTGGGGTAGACCAAAGTGGTAATGGAACCCTGGTGAATGGCCTAGTACTCTACCAACCCAACTGCATAACACATGTTTATTTTTGTTCTGTTTCTGCCAAATTTGTGCAACTTCATGACATGTCATTTGAGTGAGGTAGATCACAACGGCAATGGAACACTTGTGAATAACCTAATACTCTACCAACCTTAATAGTGAATTAAGTCCCCGTTGGCAATGAGTCAACTTTTCATTTCTAGCAATATCAATATTTTATTTTATTTATTAGCTTTTGGTACAAAGACCATTTAGATTTGTAATTTAGGGCACCAAAAACTAATTTTGAGTTTAGCTAGTAAAAATATATGTAAAGAGTTAAAGAGGTGTAGTGAAATAAATATGTATATATGTGTATTTGTTTTAATAAAATATATATATCTTGGTGAAACCCACTAGGAACTTCTCGATTTGAGGATGGTTCTAGGGTAATCTGGATTCTTTAGTGTTCAAGGAAGATATACCAATATGCTCATTAATAGCTCCACATGTCACTTGTTGTCATCGATCCTTGTTGGGGAGGTTAACACCTCCTCTCAATTTCCCAAGCTAGATACAATTGACAATAGAAATGAAAATCTATGTTGGAATTACGAGTTTATTTAAAACAAACCTTATTTGATGTATTTGAGAATGAATTGGATGTTATCTTACCAGAAATCAGGAAATAGAACTAGAAATGGTAATGAGACAAGAATGAAGGCTAGAGGGTTTACGGGATAAGAAATATCGGTCCACTCCTCTCCTTGCATATGCTATGCATATAATATTGACTAGAAATGCATTAATTTTTGCTGAGAGAAGTGAGTTGCTATATTGTCTTGGGGGGAAGATGCATTAATTTTTGCTAAGAGAAGTGAGATGCTCCATGGTCTAAGCAGTGGGGTTGGGGAGGCAGGGAGAATGTGTTTAGAGTTGAGTTCATAGTTGGATATCTGTAGTGGGGTTGGGGAGGAAGGGAGGATATGTTTGTAGCTAATTTCATAGTTGGAATCTGCGATGGGGTTGGTAGTGGGGGGCTAGCCGGGTGTGGTGAGGGAGCATGTGTTTGGAACTTTATCGATGAGTACATAGTTGGAATCTTATTTCCTTTTTGTCCAATTTTGAGATTAGTTAGGGGAATATTTGTTCAGAGTTTCAGAGGTATGGATCAGGGGTGTGGAGGAGAACCCCCCCTTTCGAATTCGCTCCCGAAATGCGCTTCGAGCAAGAGTGGATTGGGAGCGCACTCCCGAAATTCGCTCCTTGGCTTTTTCGCAAATTATTTTCACCAAGATGTTCTAAACTCATTTTTTTTTCAAATAAACATGAGTTTTTGAGTGGGGTAGCCTAATATTCAAGCTTATGGCCCTAACATTAATATGCAATTCATGGTAATGTTAAATTCTTAAAGTAAAAGTGACATTCCCCTTTATCTTTCTTTTTTATCCTTTTACTTAAATTTTTAACATTAACATGAAATGACTCAAGATGTTTGAGAGTGGTTTCAACCCCATTGTATTTCATATGGATAAAGTAGAATTTTAGATCTCACTCAAAATCCAAAAGACTTATTAGTTTTTCAGGATTTTAGGATTGGGGGGATTGCAATGTTTCCATTGGATTTTGTCATGTACTAGGGAATGGAACTCATATTTCACCAAGAGCACCAAGCCCTCTACATGTTGAAGAATGTAACTAGTGTTGGTCTTCATAATTGAACGTGAGTCATGTGATACATTTGTCAAAAGAAATTTATTATTATTATTAATTTGACTTATTAAAGCATGGGTTTCATGCCTGGGTCAAAAGTCATAGGTCAAGCCTCCATTGTAGGCTTCTATGATTTTTCTATTGAGTCAAAGTGAAATTTTATATATTAAAACCTTCTTGGGAATAAGGCAGAAAAATATTTAAGTGTCAATTAGAGTCTTACCTCTCCTCCATCAAGTCGGCCTTGGTCTCCTTGCAAGTCGGCCTCAAAAGCAATTATCTACAAGATGGCTCCTCAAACTATTCATGTCGGTCTCAACTACACACAAAAATCACTATATATACTCTAGTAAAGTCGTCCAATTGAAAAGGTGATAAGAAGAAATTCACATGGATTATAGGCAGCAAATGAAAAGGTACTCGACCTAGTTTGGGATAGATTCACATACATTACAAGAAGGTCTAAAACTCAGCTATATATCAAGGAAGGAACAAGGTAATAAGAAGATTGTTTTGGCATCTAAAAGGGAGGACTATATCACAAGGAAAATAAGATTGTTTCTATTACAATTACATAACCTAAATCTCTCAGTGATTGCAAGATCGAAGGCATATACTATTGTAAGACCAAAATTTGTGTACAATTACAGGATTGAAACTTTCATGGTTACAGGAGTTGAAATTTTATGATTGAAGAAGATCAGTTTTGGAAGAAGGCTATGTCATCCAAAAGGATAACTTGATGGATGGAGAGAAGTTTTGGTTAAGATTATTGGTTGTCTCACTGTCATATGAATGTACTGAAGGAAGAGTTATTGACTGGGTTTTCCCTTACCTAGGATTTGTTCCCTAGATGTGTGCCTACATCTTGTGTCCTCTTTTGTTCATTCTTTGGCATTTATCTTGATGAAATAAAAATATAAATAAGAACTAACAAGCACGTAAGAATTTTTCACAAGTAAATGTCAAAGATCCAAGAGAAATATAATGCCCTTAATTTCTCAACTTGGTATCAGAGCTTGGTTCATACAAGGGTAGGAAAGAGGTCACTATTGGCTTCAAATCAAGAAAATGACATCCACCTAGGGTAGAATTACTAAGGACAAGGAAGATAAAACTATGGGCACATACACTAACTATATCCATAGTAACTATGCCACAAATATGAGCTTCAATAGCAGAGATATTATTTTCTATTATAAAGGACCAGAGGACCAATCTAGTAGCCTAAGGTAGGCTACATATCTTGGTAAAAATATCAAGGGTATTAGTTTAGTTCTCAAGCTATGAAATATCCATTAAAAGGATTTGAATTAATGGTGTCATCTTAGAGAGTGTCTGAACCTACATAAAACCAAATTCATTCTTTGTATATCACAAATATCAGTGCGAGGTTGATAGAAGAATGTATCTCAGTCACGCTAGAAAGAAGTCGAGCCTCCTTTAAAAATTCTGAGCATGAGTATATAGTAAAAGACCTAAATGTAAATTCAACATTACCTTCAAGAAGAAGATGAAGATCTAAGTACAGAGTGGACGCAAGGCCAAACCTTTTTGATTGGGTCATTATTCATCTACAAGTCACCATATTTAAAAAGAATATCTATAGTCCTGAATAGTGGTATAAAATCCATGAGATTGAAAGGACATTGGTTAATAAATATAAATAAAAAAAGATTTATCAGTAAGAAAGAGAGATGATATTGGTAGTATTCTTAATGATGGATATTTGAGGCATATAACAATGTTTTTTTAGAAAAATCCCTAACCAGAAGTAAACTGACCTATGTAAAATAATCTCGGTCTTGAAGGAAGAACCAAACTTAAGTAATAAACACTTCATCAGAGAACCCTTGAAGATTTCATCAAAATTAGGTAAGATTTGTTTTTATTATTTTTTCTCATATATCTAACATCATGTCTACAGTTTTCAAAAGGAGAAATAAGCTTAATGAAGTATCAAACAAAGGTATTCTAGTCCTAAGGTATGTATAACTTGATTATCTATTAAGGATATGATTATATTATTCTAGAATTGTTAATATATAGGACATGACAATGCATATGAAAATCTCGCTCCCTGACTCATAATAGGACTTGTAATTAGTACAAAGTTTATGACATTTATTGCAATAATATAATTAATCAATAATATCCTAAGTCTGCAAGAAAATCTTTAGGAGTTCATACTTTATTGGAAAATAGAAACTCTAGATGATCATCACAATATTGTACTTCTATATTTTTGGATACACTTAATATTGCAAGGATGGTGACTTGATGGTTACAAGGTGACTCTTAAGAAAATGAATCTTGGAGATGCTATCATCTGAAGGGAACTCTACAATACTTGTAAAAATATACAAAGGTATATATAAGATTTCATAGCTAAACCTTTTCATTAAAGAAGTACAATCCTTTTAAAATTTGCCTTGTATTACTAACTTTCTTGTATTTAGGATTTTGAATCTCAAAGATTCTTGCTAGGGAGATTAATCATTAGATTAAATCCCCGCATTATTTATTATTCTTGTGGAACCCTAAAAAGGTTCACTGTAAAACCCTAACCTAAAACCCTAGTATTTTAGGGTTTGTCGTGTTATGTATTTGAAGCTCTAGATCTTTAGGGTTTGGTAATTTATGGTTTTTTTCCCCTTGGAAAATTCGTAGTTTTATTAAAAATAACAAAATTACATTTTGTAGATGCAGAAGTGCATATGCAAAAAAAACAGCATAAAAGACTGTTGTCATGAACAGAAAAGTAACCAGAAAAGAGTAATGTACATATGGAGAGGAAATTATGTTTTCTTCCCCTTTTTCTTCTCAACCTTTCGCCACTCCCCTTGAGTCTGTGAGGACGAAAAAAGAACAAGAGAAGAGTCCATCCCCATGGAAGGATTGTCCTTGTCAATATCAGAGTGTTTTGGAGAATGTTGTCTTTTGGCTCCACTAGTGTTTACTATATCTGGAATCTTCTTCGGCATAGAGTCCATCATTCCCTGTGCTACATGTTTCTCTGTTTCTGGCATCTTGTGTATCTGATTTTTGGTTATGGGGATGGTAACCTCGTCATCTTCCCCAATAGGATCATCATCATGATTAGGTTGGGGGTTAGATGCCTCCTCGTCATCTGTTTCTTCCTCTGGATTCACTGTGTGTTGCCAGCCTCTTGGTTTTTGTGCTTGTTTCTTGTTTCTTCTGATTTCTCTTTTGGCTTGTGGATAGTTATTACGGATGTGACCAGTTTGTTGACAACCTCTACACCTGAAAGCCGTGTTTTCATAATCTAGTGGTTGTTTCCATTGTGTGTTGTTATGGTTCAGAATTATGCTATCAGGTAGCCCTTGACTGAGATCAACCTCCACACAAATTCTGGCAAAGTATGTATGCATCTAGCAATTCTTTCTACATCTTTCTTGAGGTATTTACCTATCGCATTCCCCATTGCTTCGAAAACTTTGGGTAGCCAGAAGTGAAGCGGGAGGTTGTGAAGTTTGACCCAAACCGGAATTTTGGATACCACCATAGTAGTGGGGTCAAAAACCGAGAACCAGGGGGTCATGAAGAGTCCTGCATTGCCCCAAAACCATGGCCCCTCATGTAGGACATATTCTTCCTCCTTGACCGAGTCAAATTTGACAATAAAAAAACCTTTGGAGAACAAATGGATGTCACAATTTGTTGTCCATGTGGAGAAGATCCATTGTCTTAATGCATCTATTTTGGGCCAAAAACCATTGAATCTGCATATGACAGCCAATGTAGAGAAATTAGAATAAAATTTGTTTACCTCAGGCAGATCGATTATCAGTACTGGAGTTTGTGATCTTTGCTCCACAATATAGGGTCCAGGTAGTTCTTGTGTTGGTGTTGGCTTGTTGGTGGCTTCCCCCTTCCCTTTGACAACATCCTTGAAAAAGCCTTTGCCTTTTGAGCTAGATCCAAAGCTTCCACCTCTGAACCTCGTGCTTAGTGTGATGGTTGAGTCACGTACAATACCACAGTGTTGTACGGTGTATTTATCCTGTAAAATTTGTCTTGCATATATCATGTTTAGCCAATTTTCTAAGATGCCTAAATTTTCTTGTATTTCATACTTTATATCTTTTATCCGCATCCCTGTGCAGGTTTTCTTGCATATCGTATTCCCTGACAGGGTCCTGATAAAGATTTGTATCAGTTTCTGGCTGGGGTCCTTGGTGGCTAGATTTGTATTTTGCCTGGGTTCTTCTGCTATTTGGGCCACTGAAGCAATGAGGTGTGTAGGCTCGCCAAGGTCCTTTTTCAAATGCTCATTAAAAATACCCAAGTTTCTGTTTGTATCATGGATACCTTGACCTCTCGAAGTATGGCAATTTTGATGGGGAGAGCCCGAGTTATGTGTTCCTTCTCTGCTTGGTAGTATTCAACCCACGACTATCTGAAGGAGAACAGGGGAGCAACAAACTGCTTGAACCACAGCCCTATGCTAGCGCCCCTCTCTTGCTTGTCGACCTTTCCCATAATATTTTTCCAGTGAACAGCGGTTCGGTCTTCCTGGGGCAGTCTGAGGGAGGGCATACGATCAAACAGTCGCTTCGCCATCAATCTATTACGAGCAATGCTGCCAAGCCAGACTGTTTCACCCGCGAAATTTTGTACTACCTCCTAACATAGGGTAAAATATGATTGTTTTAATTCTATCAACCCCAGGCACAATGAAATGGTGCCCTGTTCCGACCAGTGAAAACGGCCTGAATACAAGAAATGAGTAAACTCCTCTGTCCACTGTTTGAGTTTGCCTGCCCCACAGGTCTCCTTTCCAGATAATGTTCCAGGCCGAACCATAAATGGTGAAACGTGCGTGGCAAAACCATCTGCCAAACACCATGTTGTTCCATAGCAGTAGAGATCTCTGGGAGCGGCGACAACGCAAAACTTGCCATCTGAAACCCTAGTCATCGCGCTCCAGTTCCCCATATCAGGATTAATTAACATTCCACAATATGTCAGGTAATTTAGGGTTTATAAGCAAGACCCTTATATTATCTAAAATAATTTCCTAGGGATGAAACCCTAGCTATATATATTCGTTTCTATAATCGAAACCCTAGTTTAAATGAAATATATTGATATTTGTCTTAAGTTTACGTAGTAGATATTGATAAGAAAAGTTAATGCATGAAATATTAGATAATATATATGTGAGTATGATAACCTAATTGTTGATACTCATCGTTTTTGAATTCTAGAGTTTGTAACAAAGCCCTAGTAGAAGTTTGATATTCTAGGATTTGATATAATTTAACTTTGATGATAAAAGTTTGCGGTTTGCAACAAACCTTAGTAGAAGTATGTCATATAAAAGCATATTGTTGAAACCTTAGATAGAACTATGATTGGATTTAATTATTGATATCTAAGGTTTTTGTGTCTCAAAGATAGAATTTAGGGTTTGCATTAAACCCTAGTAGATTCTAATATACAAATTCTAAAATTGTTGAACCCTTAGACATCGTATAATTGTACTTGTTTGAATTAATTCTAAGGGTTTGCAATATATCATAGAACAATTCAGTCATATATCTATGAAAGTAATGTCATCAATAGAATTGCTTTATGCTGTAGCATAAGAACCCTAGCAAGAAATTGAAGTTTAGAAGTATGTGTCTCTTGCTGATTATGAACCTAACTAGGTTTAGATATTTATTATCTAAAGTCTAATGCTTCCATTATTATATTAAATTTTGATATAGTGAACTTCATATATATTTGGTTGTACGTGGTATTAAAGTTTTGTAGGTACACAATCTTCAAGATAATGAAGATATCCATATAAGCATGATGAATAAATTTATAAGGATGACGATGGAGATGACCTTGATGAAGTCATGAAAGGTTGAATTTTCTACATTGTTATAGAAAGTAGTTGATTTTCCTAAGTTAAGATGGAGCTTGTATAGAAGAAAGGGTATATATCTCAATTGAGAGGGAAAGCACATTATAACATTAAATACTACAGATGAATGTTCAAGACCTTAGAAGTACTGAGAATGCATTTGGTGCTGCCAACAAAATTATATAACTTGATATAAGTGGCATCATGATGATTGAGGACCTTGAAGGTTTGTGTTTACTTGTATATTCATATAATTTATTGTTGATTAGGGTTTGTGTTTGTCTCTCCATAAACAGGTTGAACACTTTGGAAGCATGCTTGAACAAATGGATATATCTAGTTTATTAGGGAGAGTTGAAGCATCTAATGGAGGATGCTTGGGAGGACATTTGTTTGACCCATGTGTGTTTCATGTCTAGATCCCGAAGAGGGAGGGTTGCGTTGGTATTAGAGGTTTGACCTTGGATACACACCTAGATCCCTGGGTTGATGGTTAGTTAGTAAGCCTGATGGTACCTAGACTGGAGGAAAGCTTTAGTCCATCTTCGTCCCACTCGAATAGATTACCCTGGTCAGGAATCTAGTCCATGGAATTGAGTGTGACAAAACTCTTCGTAGTTCATCTTGGAGATCTTCCATGTACCTCTATAAATATAGGTAATTATGAATGCCTCCCTAGTTAAGAGGGAGTGTTGAAGAATATAATTAGTGCCAACCTTCATAATTGTACGTGAGTCATGTAATATATTTGTCAAAAGAAAATTATTATTAATATTAATTTGACTTATTAAAGCATGGGTTTCATGCTTGTTTCGAAAGTCATAGTTCAAGCCTCCATTGTACACTTCTAGGATTTTTCTATTGAGTCAAAGTCAAATTTTATGTATTAAACCCTTCTTGGGAACATGATAGAAAAATATTTAAGTGTCAATTAAAGTCCTACCTCTCCTCCATCAAGTCGGCCTTCAATGCAAGTCGGCCTCAAACGTAACTATCTACAAGACGACTCCTAAAACTGTTCATGTAGGCCTAAACTACAAACATAAATCACTATATATACCCTAGTGAAGACATCCAATTGAAAATATGATAAGAAGAAATTCACATGGATTATAGGAAACAAAGGAAAAGGTACTTGACCTAGTTCGGGATAGATTCACATGCATTACATAAAGGTCTGAAACTCAACTATATATCAAGGAAGGAATAGAGTAATAAGAAGATTTTTTTGGCATCTAAAAGGGAGGACTATACCGCAAGGAAAAGAAGATTGTTTCTATTACAATTACAGAACCAAAATCTCTCTGTGATTGTAGGATCGAATAAATCTACTATTGTAGGACCAAAATTTGTGTACAATTGCAGGACCGAATGATCTGAAAATGGGGCACCTAGGCTTCTTGTCTAACTTACAAGAACCTATCCCACTTCAAAAGCTTAAATTATTCCCAGGTCTTTATGATTAACCAATGCGGAATTAAATATGTACTTGAAAATAAGGTGTATGCTGGTCTGTTTTAAACTGTTTATGTGCTTTATGTTGAAGTGCTTAAGCTGATATATAAATACATATAACCGTTAATAATGCAACAGTAAAACGAACACATAAGAGAACAATTTAATTAGGAGTTCACCCTAAACTCTTGGGCTACATCTTCGTAAGCTCTAGTCAACTCAACTAGGCTCTCTGGGATTATGGCAAAGTCCTTTTTACAAGCTCTTGGCTCTACTCCACTGTTTTACATAGAAACAATGGGTTTAGACACCATTTCATCCCTGGCTCTTGAAGCTCTTGGCTTTCTGGCTCTTAGTTCTCGCTCTGGCTCTGTCTCTGGTTTCTTTGGCTCTCTGCAACTTATGACTCTCTGGCTTTTCACTTGACCTCCAAGTGACTCCCTCGGTTGCTCTGTGCAGTAGCTTTCACTCTCTTCGCTTTGTTGCTTCTACCTTGCAACTGCTACTCTCAATTGAGCTATTTACCTCCTTTGAGGTACTTTTCCGGCTTTTCAGCTATCCCAGTCATTTCTCTGCGTTTCATTATCCCTCTGTGGCTCTGCGGCTTCTCTGCTCCATGTCTATTAGACTGGCCATCTGGCTCTGCGGCTTCTCTGCTCCCTGTCAGTTAGACTGGCCATCTGGCTCTGTGGCTCCGTGGCTTCAAAATGCATAATTTCTTGTAAAAATGCCTGTTGCAGTGTGGCATGATGATCAAGAGTGGTTACAGAAGGAATTGGGGCCGTTTCATAGGAAAAAACCCGAAAATGAGAAAATCACATTACACAGAGAATGTCTGCAAAATACACTATCGAGCGTGTATTTCAGACGTGAAATTCCATTCAATCGCCCCTAAATCCCTATCGAGTCCGCCATTAGGCATTATATCGCATCATGCAGGCATAATGGGTAAAATCCCAATAACACGAGAAATCATTGAAAAAACTGTAAAAATCCTTTTTATCAGATTTCAAATATTATCGCATCTGCCCTAATATTGCATCGGGTCCGCCTTGGGTCACTTTCATAGCTCCACCATCGATCTGGGTGATCTCCGATCCAACGGTCATCATGCGATTTCAGGCGGTTAAGGATATGAAGGTTACCCACCTGAAAAGGCGGTTTTCCTCTCTCCTACGCCAGCCACGTGTCGACCTGTGTGTGGGATCGGGTGGAGCAAGCCCAATACCATTTACCACGTGAGGCCCGCTCGAAATCTGCCTTTACGAAACTCAAATAATATAGGGCCGCCTCTAAAATTCCTTTTGGGTCCGTTTTTATTGCTTTCCTTTGTATTTCGATTTTTACATCGAAATGCACTTTTACATAGGAAAGTCCCTTTATGGCAGACTTCAAATGTTATCAAACCGCGACTATAGAATCTATCGGGTCCGGCATTATTGCCCCTTGTACATCGCTGCGATGCGATAAATCACAATCGCAAGTCGTGTTGGCCTGAGGGTCCGACCTTTTCCTCGTGGCATCGCCGAGACCAATTTTCTGATCCGATCATCGGCAATCGACATATCGCAATCGTAATCGCCAAGTCCAGGGTCCCGATATCGCATACATACCTGCCTCTGACCCGATACATCAGATTGGCTGATCGAGGTTTCTTTCACTTTCCACTTAGGTCCACTCTTTGACCCTTCTTCGATGTGATTTCCCTTTATAAGGGTTTTTTGCCATTTTTAGGGGATTTTGCCTCTTTTTCCAAAGAACAAAGGCATCTTCTTTCTGCGATAACTTCTGTATCCTAAGTCCATTTTTGCCCATTCAAGTTGTAGTAGATTCAGAATGAAAAGATATCTGCAATGGGGCTATGTCTAAGAACTTCCTTGGACTTTCATTTTCCCCTGTGAGGAACACTTTGACTTAGGAGTCTATCCAAAATCCATTTTGGATGACTGAAACTTTCATGGTTACAAGAGTTGAAATTTTATGATTAAAGAATATAATTTTGGAAGAAGTCTATGTCATCTAAAAGGTTGACTTGATGGATGGAAATAAGTTCATGTTAAGAGTCTTGGTTGTCACACTGTCATATGAATCTACTGAAGGAATTTTTTTGACTAGGTTTTCCCCTACCTAGGGGTTTTTCCCTAGCTATGTGCCTACAACTTGTGTCCTCTTTTGTTCATTGTTTTGCATTTATCTTGATGAAAGAAAAATATAAATAAGAACTAACAAGCACATAATAAATTTTCACAAGTAAATGTCAAAGATCCAAGAGAAATTTAATGCCCTTAATTTCTCAACACTATGTACTTTGTTGTTAGTGGCATTTGTTGTCTAACTCCTCCATCATGACCCTACTAAAAATGTACCCATCACTCAAACAAAATCTTGACTTGACATGCTATGTTTTTTCTATCTTATGTTAATGGTTAGAGGGTGATATTAATAACAAAGATCCCAAGATAGACAATAGTTTTGACGATATGTAGGTATTTGTTGTAGCAAGATTTTTTTGGATGCTAGAGACCATCTAGAGCCTATTTGTTGATGTATTTTCGATTCAGAGATGAATTGCACTCGATGCTATTTTGGTTATGTGGACCCTTACATACTATATAAATGAGAACTTGTAACTTGTGGACATGTGGTTGATGAAGATTATAACTTCTATATTATTGATGTTATATGGTTTAATCCATGTTTTTATGTTCTTTTATATATAATTCATCATTCTACATGTTTTTGTTGACATATATGCATCAAAATATATAAAAATTCGCTCCCCACTCCTGCTCCCATGAATTGTCTCTAAGGAATCATGAATACATTTAAAACTAATCTTATTTTATATATTTGAGAGGGAATTGAATGTTACGTTACCGGAAATAGGAAACGAAGTAGGAAATGAGAGTGAAACAAGAAATAAAGATAAAGGATTTTAGGGGATAAAAAAACGCGGGTCCACCCCTCTCCATGCATATATGGTGTTATTATATCACTCTAGAGAGAATTGTCCTTAGGGTATAATGCCTATCTAGGGTTTTCAATGAAAACAAGAAGAATGGTATTTGATCACAATCTTATAATACTCATTAATCTATGAAATAGTGATGCTTTTTAATTGCATACACAATAGTACAATAAATAATTTAACAACCACTTGATTCCACAAACAATTGTTTATAATCTAATGTTGATTCAACAAGTTTACATACTTACAATATCATATCAGAGTTTGCATAAACTATAGCTAATCATTGCCAGTTAGAGAGATCTCTTAGAACTATTGTTGTAACCATGCTAATTGGTCTCATTGGTTGCTCCACACTATTGATGACCCTAGTTGCTTCATCCCTAATCAGTCGTAACCCCTTAAACTCTTGAAACCCCCTATTTGTGTTCTTTTCTACTAACCACAACCTGAGAAATAATTCATTAACCTTCCATTGTTATAGGGAATTGATTCCTAGTTGTCCTATACCACATGAAAACTTGTATGGGCCTCTTGCTACTTAGATATACACTGTGTTGTAGTTTCCAACCTCTTTACCACATGTGATGAGGTTTCCACCTCCTTGTTGCCTCGAAACAATAATTTGTTGATACTTAGTTGGTTCCAACTTTGTTTCCTTAGAAAATAACATTAACGTGCCTTAGAATTATCTTTCTATCACTGATAATGCCCTAGAAATATCTCATTGCAATGGATAATTCCTCAGGTAGTTTGTTGCAATAGATGATGCCTTAAAGGAAATTCACTGCCATAGATAAGGTCTTAGAAAGATCTCCTTCCCAAAGATAAGGCCTTAAAAAATATCTTGGTGCCACAAATAATGGCACTTATAGTTTGTTGTTGCAGTTAATGCTTTAGAGACAATTTTATGTGATAGATATGCCTTAGAAAGATCTTGTTACCATAAATGATACCTTAGTGACAGTTCGCTACCAAAAATAAGGTCTCAACACCACTACATAAGAGGGAAGTTTAATACATTTTGTTAAGACAAAATTAATATTTCCTCAAACACATGGGACACACAAAAAACACAACCTCTTATTATTTAATATTTTCAACTGCCACGTCAAACCACATACCATGTCACTATATATAGAGATTTCAAGGTGGGGGGTGCTTCGTATTTGAACCTCCATTGCCATTTTCTTCAAACCCTCGAGAGTCAACAAACTGAAACCATGGATCATTCGTTTATTCTCTACCCTACAAAATTTTATGTCTTCAAAACCGCGGCTAACAACATTGATGAAGGGAAATTAATGGCCATGGATCCTCATGTGCACATTGCAATTTTCTCTTCGAATTATGCATAATCAAAATGATGCTTACATGAGATCATCATCATTTAACAATTTGGGGCTCCCATTATTCCCATTTTTTACTAGGTAAAGCCTCATGATGTCAATTCCCAATCATTTTTACAGGTTCTCGATATGCCTCTCTAACATCCTTTTGTTTGATAATTGTACAAGTGCTACAAGGCTTTTACAATATACAACAAGTTACCCTAGTTTCCACCATTTCCACAGGTTAAATGTCTCCGACTTAGAGTTTATATGTCTAATTAGTTGTTACATTCCTTTTTTATTTCTTTTATAAGAGGGTTTTCCTCGTGGATTTCCCTCTTAGAGCATTTTGAGGGTTTTCTTATATATTCTATCTTAGAGTTCTTTGATTTGAGCAATTATCGAGTTTTTTTTATTGAAAATATTCTAGGATTTTTTACGGGATAATCTTCTTTAAGTCTTATAGGAACCTATTGAAGTATTTTACTAATCCACAATTTTCTTGATGTCTATAGAGCCTTCGAAGTGTCACTTAAGAACATTTTGTTTTCTTTGGCACATTTTATCGGCACATTTTGTCAATAATTCTCTATGGAGATGGTGGTTGGTTTAGGGTTTTTTTCATTTGATCATTTAGGAAGCATATGCATCGAAATATTCAATCACAGCTCCATTATATGAATGATTTACTGGTTAAATTTGATTTATATGTCGTAGAGATGGTTTTACTTACATACAGTCCATTTTGGGTTTTCCATATCATTGTGATGATTTATATATACCTACATGCATACATGCACATTTGACAAATATTGATTTGTTACTGTCAAGTTCATTATGTTTCTTATCAATTGATCCAGGCGGATATTGGTGGCCGACTGCCTATTCCACTTGGACCCCCAACACAATTTATTTTCGTTTCTTTAATTATAGCATAGTTTCTATTTTTGGTAGTTTTTCAGATCTTAAACTTCCAAAGCCATTTTGAGGCCCTAAACAACATTTTTTTGAAAAACAGACAAACTTGTAGGCTGTGATAGTGGTTTTCTATCAAAAGTGGTAGTCCTCAGATATATTTTTCTAACGAGGTTTGATACATGTCCATGTATCACCATGAAGGACACCATTGTGAAATGTGTATTTGGTATTGTGGGAGAAATGAGACCTAGGTGCGGTACACATAACTCGCATCATGTTAAAAAGTTCAGTTTTGGATATCATGAAATCTTTGTGTGTTGGATGGAGATGTTGACTTGGTTCCTGGGAATGCACTCAAGGGTCAAGTTCGTTACATATAAGATGAAATATGTAAGTGTTTCAAACACAATGTATCATGAAAAATTGCATTATGATGCTTTATAATTTTTTTCATGTGGTTTTGGATAACTCCATAATTTGTGAACACTATGATTAATTAGCTTTGTTGAGTTGAGAAAACTATACAAAGAGTTGGGTAAGTAACTAAAGAGTTTGGAAGAACTCTTTCTTCCATATTGTAAACTTGTGGAGGAACTACGAAGATCAACTTCAAACCTTCAATCTCTGTAGGAATTTAAAATGCATCGTTCTTTAAATAGGAAACAATTTCTAGAGGGATTTTCAAAGATTCAATATTCAAGAGTATTGAGTATGGATCATTTTTCAATTTTGTTGCAATTGATAAATTATTTGTAGTATTAAATTCTCTACAAGAATTAAATTTTTAGGGTTGCATAGATATGCAAGTGCTACCTAACAATTCATAAAATATTTGATTAATGAAATTATTGAATTTGTACTTATGCACAAGCCTCGAAGAACTCTATCATAGGTGAGGAAGTTTAACATCCCTTATTACACTTGAATTTAACAAGTAAAAAAAAATTAAAAGTATTCCCAAAATTTTTGGACAATTGATGTTGTTGGCATCCTCCATGGATATTTCATATTGTATTAGTTTAACGTTAATACTAGATGTGTTTAGAAACTTCTCCTTTATTATACACCTTTATTGAAAGGGTGTGAGATTTTACGTAGGTTTCTAGATCGATTTGGGAAATTAACAAGTTTAACAATGTTGAACTTAGAAGAATGCATAAGTCTAAAGAAGCTTTCTGAAGGTTTTGGCCTTCCAGATTTTTTGGAGTAGTTGAACCTAGGAAGATGCAAGAATATTAGGCAACCTAAAGCAATGGTGAGGGTTGCTTCTGATCTTGTAATTTTCAATTTTGTAGGTCTTCCTAAGAAGCATTTTCAAGTATGCTTATGTTCATATGATGCGTTGATTTAAGGACTCTCTGTGAACCTTTCTTACATGATTGTCATACCTATCCATGACCTGGAGTCGAGGGATATTTATAGGCCTACTTACAAGTTTTTAATACACCCATCTATGTAAATTTGATGATATTTCAAGATTCTGGATTAGATTGGTGAAGTGTTGTCTAGCACAATGTGTCCAAGAAACTTTAGATGAAAGGGTACATTCCCAACCTAAGAGCGGTCCCATCAAATTTTGTTGATTTTTACTATGAGAATCAGATGGATCGTTTATGAGTGAAAGTTTCTCAAAACTTCCATGGAAAAAAAGTCAACCTTATCCCATTATTTATAAACAAAAGTTCATGAGACAGATTGTGGGACTGTTTTCCTGGTTGAATGTTAGTTCTAAGGCTGCATTAGCGCAGCAGTATGGGCATACACCATATGAGAACTAATGCTGCTAGTAGTTAGGTGCTATTGAATACATTTTTTAGCCTTGTTTTGACGATGCTGGACCCAACAACATGTCAGGGGATCTCCCCGGGAAGAAGTCCCAACTAGACCTCAAATCGTTTGGTGTAGGAGTCCTAGCAGTGGGTCGTACGATATCGCCTTGATCGCGGTTGCGTGCAGAGGCGAGTAAGATGTCCCTATTGGTAGCAAGGGTGTGACATATGTAGCAAGTCAAGGAAGGTGCATGAACTATTCTAACACACGGAGGGTGAGGTGAGTGTGCCCCTTGGAAACCTATCAAAGCACAGAGTTAAGAAGGGAACACACGAGCAAAGATGCATCACAAACTGGAAGGAAATTAAGATAGCAATCCAAAGTGATGGTTAAACCATCAACACATTTTAGTAAGATTCATACATACATATACAGAAAGAGTCTATACACACATGTGTAAGCAAACAGATACATATATAATTTAGAGTAAACAAGATAGCTGAAATACAATACAATATATGCATGAAACTTGATGGCTCTATTATATTAAGAAGTGAAAGTTCCAGTCATACAATACAACCATGACCAACCACTAGTTCCGACAGTGAAACATTAAAGTCATTATTGCCTACTCCTCCAAAGAGATATACTGGCTCTGCAGAATGGAGAAGCCAAGGCTCGTTAGATTACTCTCCAAGCTTTCTCTAAGAAACTCCTATCAGAAGCTTGGTTGACCAAAATCCTCTACAATGAGTTATGAGGGACTATATATAGAAAAGGGTGGGGTGTCCCTTGACATTCCCCATTGTGACTGTTCATCTACCCTCATGACTATTCATCTACTCTATGACTGTTACATCCAACTATCGACACTTGAACTTCTACTTGATAAGACGTTTACAATCTGCACATGTACCCATGTGAGACAAAATAGGCTTGAGCAAGCCATGCAAGGAATCACTATGATCTAGACAACTGTGGGAAGACCAGCTCTTCGACATCCTCACGATGGTCGATGGTGGCAAATTGATGCCAAGCTTGGTAGTCCACGATGGTGTTTGTGTACTCTATGGTGACATATTTCTGGAAAAGAACTCTTTCCTCCGTTGCATCTGGCTACAGTGCTCTAGCTCGTATGTCCGAACCAGCTCATGGGTCATTTTCTTGAGTGTGGATGGACCAACGACATACTGATGCATGGTGTCTACACTAATCACCAAGTATGTGCTAGTGGATATGCACATCAAGTCGTCAAAGTACAAGTCAAGATCCAGTCAAAATTGTGCCCTCGTATTTGCCTCGGTGAGTGTCCCAATAGATGGGATTGCATGTGCACACACAACAAAACCAATACTCCTAAATACCCATGCATGGGAAGCCTGCAAACTAGTGATGAGTTGCGAGAGATCCTCATAGTTCCAGATCTGACTCTTATGCGTGCCTTCAACTCGACCGCTCTGGGCTTCATCATCTTGGGCAAGTGTAATGGGGCTCCCTTGTATCTCATTGTCCATGTTTGCATGTAGTCAATAATAGTATGAACGTTTGACAAGATACATGCTAATGAGCACCAATATTGCAGCAAGAATGTTGCAACTCCTGGGCTACCAACTTTTCTTTATCAACCTGGGGTTCGTACAAACTTGAAGGTGATAGTGTTGTATACACAATTAGATGCAATGGGTTCACTCTTTGTCACGCAATGGGTTCACTCTTTCTCACTGCTAAGCTGGTGATAGACCACTAGGGTTTCTCAAACCAACCTTCTATTGATTTAGAATAAGTTTGATTACCAATGGAGAAAGGGGAATTTTACCCTAATTGAGAGAATTGAAATATTGTCTACTGCAGTAATGAAAGACTGAAATAAATTCTTTAAACACACCACTCATCTAACTATTTGCTAAGAGATCTTTCTTTAGAATAATTCTAAGCTAAAATGTGTGTAGTCCTAACTATCCTAGGCATGCAATCTGAGATAATCACACACATTACTGTTGTGCATATGAATGAACACAATAACCTTTTTTCTTTTTGTCCTTTTTGTGAAAATGTGAATGCTAATTCTTCTCGGTGGTATGGAAGGCGGGTTAGAGATGGTTTTGAAAGGTCAGATGGATTGAGAGGCAAGTAGGAGTCTTCTCCTATCTTTCTGGATGCATTTTCCACAAATCAAACTCAAAACAGGCCACTACAGGTCGTCCTATAGGATGTCCTAATGCACCTACAAGATGTCCTAATGATCCTACAAGATCCCCTGTATTCCTACAGGATCAGGCCGAAAGAAAAAAAAGTGGTTTGGAAGGTGGTATAGGCCTTAGGGAAGGTGAATGATAGAAGAAATAAGGCAAAGGAGTGGCTAGGACTTCCTCATAACTCAAACCAAATTTTGTAAGATGGTTGGATTTGCTAAAAAAACATGGAAAGTTATTCTTATGGAATGATAAATTGGTCGATGGACATAGTGGCTTTTGGTGATCATGGATGGATGAGGTTAAGTTGGGGCTGCTGACATGAGATTTCCCTGCACTATTGAAACTCCTGCAATACACACATCACTGACATTTACCCATGAATCATGTCAAACAAGAAATATTCCCAATCAACATAAGAAAACATAATTCCATCATTTAATTGCCTATTTCATGCATGGAAATACTTGCAGAATTTTGTGAAACACCATGAGATCTAATACAAAGTTGGAGGTAGCAGAGATAACAACTGAAACCTATTCTTGAAAACTGAGAAGATGTTTGCCTAATTAGCAGAAAACCCTAAATTCCATAAGAAATTAGAATTCTGTCTTTTTGGGGCTGAATATGAGTTTTTCCTCAAACCATGGTCCCTGAAGGGAGGAGTGAGGCAAAATCCACCTTCCATCAGCCTTTTTGGTATTCCTTTATTTCTCTAAAGCTACTGCTAAATCTATGCATAAATGGAAGCAAACTAATGAAATTCACCACTACTTGCAATGAAACAATGCCAAAATCAATTCAACAATTAATCTATGAAATAACCTGAACATATAAGTACAATAAGAGGAACCTTTGCTGCTAGGGTTGGGCCCTAACCCAAGAGATTTATCCCTCTGAGTCAACTCAGTGTTGGATCAAGGAAATTCTCAATCTCATTATTGTATAAAAAAAATTACATAACAATGTTTTTCCACAAAACTTCAACTCGAAAATACTTAGTGCTCTTACATAAAAAAATATGAATCCTAATTACGTTCTAGGCCTCCTTATTTATAAAATTGAAGTCTCCAACAACTTCCTTAAATTTAGGGAGGCTTGGCTCCCAAACTCAAGATGAACTGGTTCTTAACTATCACTAGATCGGCTGCCCATGATCTCCATGACTCGGCTGCTTGCAACTCTGAGCTAGTGTGATTTGATTGAGGGATATTTGAATGAGTGAGGATTTAATGAGGAATATCCATCTCCTATAATCTCTCCTTCTTGTCTAATTCGAGTTCCTGCACCTTAATTATCCAAAATTGCCATGATTTTCTCCCAAAAACCTACAATTAATGCACATTAGAGCACTAGACATAACATGTTACTTTTACTCATCTCATTAAGCAAAATATAATTAAAACATGTAAGGAATTATGATAAGAGTTGATTTTAGTAAGCTTTGAGGTGTATTAAGGTCCATATATTTACCTAATGATGAGGCTCATCATCACCCCCTACTGAAATTGTTGCTCATTCTCTGAGTAACTTAATCTATGTCCATGTCCTTCATTGCTCTGGTGGCCTCCTTGACATCCCATGCTTCTGCTGTAGTTTCTTCTTCCTATGAATAAAATCTTGTCTTCCTCTCTATCTCTTCCCACTTCTTTCTTTCTTCTTCTTTTTTCCTTCCTTCAAAAATTCCTAAAAGCAGTAGTGGACTGAGTCTCAAGCCAATCCAATTGACTTTGAGTCTTTGTAGAACCTGCTTATACATGGGTGTCCTATTTAGTGCCTCTCTCATTCTGTGAGGAGAATGGCATTCTCTGTTTTTTAGGTTGTAAGAAAAGGTGTTCCACCTCCTTTGGAAAGCTTGCATGTTTTCATCTCCTAACAATCTAAACATGTCTTCAAAGTGTGTGACTGTTTGTTCTTGTGCATAAAGGTACCTAGGTGCAAGCTTAGGATCATTTTCAATCAGGTTGTGGGTGTTGATAACAACCATTAGGTTAGATTGTTTAGCTCTTATCATAAGGGGTTATGTCTCTTCTCTTGCCATTACCTTTTTCATCTCTGTAGATCTTGCCTCTTCATGATTCATCCATGATGCTAAGGCCATCAATTGCAAGTCTCCTAGTTTTGAATTTGGGTTCCACACATTCAAATCTGTCGAGGCCAAGTTGTGTAGGTAGAAATTAGAAATATTTTATCTATCTTCCAAGGTGCTTTGATCACAGAGTTCAGTGAATTGTCTATAGTCTTGGAAAGGGATAGTGCCTCTCTATGCTAAAGTCTTGATTTGGAATTGTAGCCATTGTTCCTTGAGATATAAGGCATAAGACTTTGTTGGCATCCTGCACTGGATTGCCTCCAAGGATAAACTGGCCATAATTGCCAACGAGCTTTCCCTTTCTTGTAGTTGTCCCCTTAGCCATGCATTATTTGCTTCTAACTAAGCTTTCATCATTTCCTCTCTATCCCTTATGCTGCTCAGTTCTCTACCCATCTCCTTCAATTTCTCCTCCATGTGGCCTACACCCTCCACTCCTTTTGATTTGGAAATTTTCATCCACTTGTGTGTCATTTCCCTCTCTTTTTCAAGTTCAAAGAATAAGGGGATGGAAAACTCCTGTGGAATTACCCAACTCCCTTCAATGAACCTGTAGTAGGAGTTGAGGTTAGGTTGTGGACTAGGTTCTCTCAGTTCTGGGTCTTCTTTCTTTGTTTCTTGCTGAGTGATACCTTCTTGGTCCATTTTCTAAGTTTCCTGTAGGTTTAACAGAGTTTCCTGTAGGATGACCTATGCTTCCTGTACGTCTATCTGTGTCTCTTGTAGGAGACCTTTTCCCTTTGATGAGGTTGACCTTGTGACATACCTCCTAACATAAGTGATGGGAGATTTGGGAGAGGTTTGTCTTGATGATCCTTCTCCTTGATTTTCCTCTAGAGGAGCTACCTTTTCTTGCTGCTTTGGTGAGTCTTCAATGACAATAGGAGTTTTGGTGGGGGTTTGAGATCTTCCTTTCCTAATCCTTGTGCTATTTCTTGTCCTAAAGTACATTGGGGTTTGTCATTTCCTCTTCCCTTTTGACTTGATAGCTGTACTTAGGGAAGTAAGAACAGTTGCTGCCTCTTTCTTAGTGGGTTTTGGATATACCCTTGGTGATTCTTCCCCTTCTTTGCCTTGAACTATAGACCTCTATTCTTCCTTCTATTATATCCCCTCTTTTCCATTCTCCTTCTCATCCTTGTCTTTCTCTCCATCTTCCTTTATTTCCTCACTCTACCCATCTATCTCTTCTTTTGTTTCCTCTTCTTTCTCTTTCTCATTCTCCTCCTCTATTTCTTCTTCTTTCTCCTCCTCTATTTCCTCCTCGTTTTCCTACTCTATTTCTTCTCCCTTTTCACTAGCAGTGGGGTTTTTGTCATATTCAAGAGCTTGGATTGCTCCTCCTTCCTACATGTCTCTGAAGGTTGTCCATGTAATAGGGAGTATTAGGTTTTGTGAAGCATCTTCTAGGATGCCTTTGATCAACCCATGATGGGCTAGTTGTTGATGTTTTCCTTGCTGCACTTTGATGCTCATGTCTATCATTGATTTAAGAAGAAAATAGGGGATACTCAATGTTTGAGGAGGTGTGTTTTCTCCAAATCTTAGTTCTTGGAGGAGTCTGAAGTGGTATCCATATACCACACTATTTCTCCCTTTACATGATATTTATTTAAGGAAGTGGTAACTAACTTCATTCTAAGGGTATGTAATTCTTTCTCTTTTGACCCCATTTTTTTCCTCCATTGGCTCCTCCCCTTCCAAAAAGAAATTCTTCTTTGCAAGGGTGTTGTTATCCTTATGTTCTTTTCTCCAAGATAACCCTAAGGGAGTATAGTGATTCTGCTTATAACTTTAGGGGTGATTACTACTGATAGGCCTTTCACCATAGCGGTGGCATGGGTCCGAGTGAGGGGTACGAGTGAGAGAGCAAAGTCTCTAGCCACCTCATCATCATATCCTCTCATCCTCTCAAAGAACCCCATCCATTGTTTCCTTGTGAAAATTTCTACTACAGGAGGATGTTGCTGGATCCTTACTGTGTTTGTGGGTTCTCTCTTGTTAAATCCTCCTATCATCTTTCCCTGGTAATTGTGGAGGCTTGTATGGATACAATTCGAGAATTCTGGTAGGTGAGAGAGGTTTGAATGTTAACTTTGCAATACATTCTCCTAGACTACAATTTCCTTAATCAAATTGAGGATTTTTCTTATTTTAACTGGAAAGCATGGAAGGTATAGCTCCTACCTCACTTGTTTCTGTTGAGGAAAACCTTTGCTTTCTCCTCCCTTAGTGCCCACTGATAATATTGTAGATTGACCGCTCTGTATCCTGTAGGTTTTCTTGTAAGATCCTGTAGGTTTTCCTGTAGGATGTTGTAGGTCTCCTACGCTGCAAATGCTAACTGGCTCCTGTAGGTGCTGCTTCGACAAGGTCGAGAGAAACCTCTTTTCGATGAATTCTCGAGATTCCTAATGCTCTCTTTATATGGGAATCAATGTTTTATTTCCATATATGGATGATCGTGTGGGATGGTGTGTTGGTTGTCTAAGTACGAGCACCTCCTTTTGGACCATTGGTTCCACTATCAGTCCATCATTCCACCTTACCTCGTAATCATTTCCCACTCTGTTCCTCCGTAACTTAACCATTTTTGGCCTTATTTCCTTTTTCTTCCGATTTGAATGTTGCCACATATGGAGTGGTCAAACTATTTTCTCCTCATCTACTAGACGAAGGTGGCCAAGTTAGCTGCCCACCTTTGCTTATAAAACCAACTCTCACATAATCCTACAATTTTGATCACATCGTACTAATGAGAGAGCATGAGTAAGATGACATACCTGTGGGTAAGATTCTTTGATGATGATGCATGATGGAGAGTGATGTCTCTGTGTTGTTTTTTTGCTGCATATCCTTATTTGTATTGGCCTCTTTTGATGCTTGTTTCTTTTGATGTGTAGGTGGTGGTGATCTTGTTGTTGCTGCTGAGCTCTAGAGTAGCTTCCTCAACCTTGGAATCTTTGTGCTGAAGATGTTTGCAAACTTGTGAAGTTTCCTTTGTGGGATAGGCTACTACAGGATTTCCTACAGGAAACCTACAAGATGTCCTGTAGCTACCTCTCCCCTAAAATTTCATACTTTTTCTCATTTACGGGGCATTAGGGTTGTTGACATGAGTAGAGAAGGGTTATAGTGAATGGTAGGTGAGAGTTGCGGTCTTCAAGTATTGTCCCTCTATCCTCTTTCTCTCCCTCTTCTATTTGGTTTTTCTTTTCTTTGAAAACTGTATATATATATATAGATATATATATATCTATATATATATATAATATATATATATATATAATAAGTATATATATATATATATATATATATTTTTTTTTTTTTTTTTATTTTTTATTTTTTTTTAATTGACTTATTGGATAGATGCAGGGGTAACATGGTGATGAAAGGAATGGCGATGATGTGGTGGAGTGAATGGTTTTTGTGTTTTTGTTTTTTTGCTTCATGTTTTTTTTTTTTTGAGACACAGCCTTGTCATCCCCTTGTTCTAGGATCACTTTTCTTTTGGATTTCAAGGTCACTGTAATTCCTACAGGAAACTCTTGTAGGTTTACATGGAATCCTGTAGGATTACAAGGGATCCTGTAGAAAACACAGAGCCTGTGTCAACTGAGCTGGAGGAGTTCATAAATAGAAGAATGGATGAAATAATGAAGAATATGAGATGGAGGGATTGAAATATGGATTTTGCAGGCCCTTTTGTTCCTCTCAAGTTGTTCTTATCCTCCTCTTGCTGACCCGCAAACAACATTTTCAATTTTTTTTTTTTTTACCTTTTCTCTCTTTTTTCATTTTTTATCTTTTCACCTTTTTTTAGAAAACAACTAGTTTGCCTCCAATGAGGTTTTCATCCTAGTTGCCTGCCCTGGCTGCCTCAAAAGAGGTTTTCGCCCACAACTATTTTTTATTTTCAACACCATTAGGCTGCCTCAAGAGGTTTTCAACCCAACAGTGGGACTCGGGTGCCTCATGGAGGTTATCACTTGAGTTTTGTTTTTTGTTTTGTTTTTTTGTTTTTTTTTTCTCAGACACAGGCTTGTCACCCCTTGTTCTAGGATCACTTTTCTTTGGGATTTCAAGGCCTCTGTAATTCCTACAGGAAACTCCTATAGGTTTACAAGGAATCCTATAGAAAACACAGAGCCTGTGTAAACTGAGCTAGAGGAGTTTATAAATGGAAGAATGGATGAAATAATGAAGAATATGAGATGGAGAGATTGAAATATGGATTTTTCAAGTCCTTTTGTTCCTCTCAAGCTGTTCTTATCCTCCTCTTGCTGACCTGCAAACAACATTTTCAATTTTTTTTTTTACCTTTTGTATCTTTTTTCATTTTTTCTCTTTTCTCCTTTTTTAAGAAAACAACTAGTCTACCTCCAATGAGGTTTTCATCCTAGTTGCCTACCCTGGCTACCTCAAAAGAGGTTTTTTTTCAACACCATTAGGCCGCCTCAAGAGGTTTTCAACCCAATAGTGGAACTCAAGAGCCTCATGGAGGTTATCACTAGAGTTTTTATTTTATTTTATTTTTTTATTTTTTGTTACAGACGCAGGTTTATCATCCCCTTGTTCTAGGATCACTTTTCTTTGGGATTTCAAGGCCACTGTAATTCCTATAGGAAACTCCTATAGGTTTACAGGGAATCCTGTGGAAAACACAGAGCCTGTGTGAACTGAGCTGGAGGAGTTCATAAATGGAAGAATGGATGAAATAATGAAGAATATGAGATGGAGGGATTGAAATATGGATTTTGCAGGTCCTTTTGTTCCTCTCAAGTTGTTCTTATCCTCCTCTTGCTGACTTGCAAACAACATTTTCAATTTTTTTCACCTTTTCTGTCTTTTTTCATTTTTTCTCTTTTTTTCATTTTTTTAGAAAACAACTAGTCTGCCTTGTTGGCTTGTATGGGTCTGACCCGGGTTCAAAGGTGATTTAGCCAAGCAAATCCCGGTACTATTGGCCCTTTTGGCAACAATCCACGGAGCGTGGACTAAGGTCTCACCCGAAGTAGTATGGGAGGGTGCTAGAACCAGGTTTCCACACCCTTGGGATGTCTAATGGGCTTTTGGAAGTTTGTGGTCTGACCTGTCGCTACGCACACTTGCGATCCCTTCGCAACCTATGGTGCAGCTTCCGTGCAGCCCTGCTCGGGGTGCGATCCATATAATACCCAAGTTCCTTGCTAATTAACTGATTACTTAACTTGTGTGTGTAAGATTTATGGTTATTATAGCATATTCATCAATCATATCAGTGCGCGTGATACATAAACTAATACAAACATAAAGAAGATAATGCACAACAAATACACAGAAATAAGAATCAAATTCTCTTTATTAATCTTCAATACCGCTTACAAACTCGACACCGCCCTGCGCACTCAACTGCAGGGGTCTGCGCACTCAGCTGCAAACTCTACTAGGCCTCTGCGCACTCAGCTGCAGAGCCTCTTCCTACTACTACGACCCAATACACTTAGAATCCTACTCTAAGCTTGAACCATTCCTTCGCTTAGACTTACTCTCTTCTCTACTCCCTTTACAACTTAGAGCCTCGCTCTATTTATATAATCCTATGGTCCATGGACCATGGGTAGGCCGACATGACTTTACATTACATTACATTACTTTAGGGTGGACGACCCTATGACTTAACCTCTACTTCATGCTCTGTGCCCGCAACTCATAGAGTCTTACAAAACCTTTGACCAAAACTTGCGCTTTGAGCCCCAAAACCTGCTGTGGGGGGATTCCATGCCCAATAGGCCCCCAAAACAATAACCATGACTCATCCCGAGTCACTCTACTGGTGTGGCGATCTTGGCACAGAGCCCCTCCAACTGTTCTTGTGCTGCCCGTAGGTCTGCAGTGCGCTGTTCTACTGTTTGCTGGACCTGCTGCATGCGCTCTTCTGTTGCTTCTTTGTGAGGCTCCGCTATTTGTCTTAGTGCATATAGTCCTTGCATTTGCGCGAGCTTGCCCTCAATCTCGGCCGTAATGGTGAAGGCCTCATCAATCCAAGGCTGGATGCGTGTGTTGGAGAGGTAAATCCCCTCTACGGATAGAGGCGATCCCTACTAACCCAAAAGGGGTCTAGCAACAATCAAACAATGCTACTTTGCAGGTTCCTAGTTGTAATTAACAAGTGGGTAAAGGAAACCTACTTGGATTCCAACGCTATGTTTGACGAAGAGATGATCCTCTTGCTCCTTCGCTCCAGCCAATCACAGTCCTCCACTATCCTCGTGGACGGACACTTGCACAAGCAAAGAGAGAACAAACACAAGCATAAAATCTACTAACAACAACTATATATCAGTCAGGAAAGATATAATTCACATTGATCATTCATAAGACAAATGGGAATGGAACCATAACAATAGTCATCTATCTTTATTAATCAGAAAATAGAGTAAGGTACAACCAAAGTCCCGATGCTGAGTCCTTCTCTAGAGGGTCCAGCCAGCATGTCTCCCAAACATTCACCTTTGAAGTAGATCTCCCAAGTCAAAGAGGTCTCTCTCTCACATACAAGGCAACAAACTCATAACCTTCCTCAAGCTCTAAAGCAATCCTCACACAACACACCAAATGCCTACAAAGAGCAGCACTAATGCACTAAGAATTCCTCTATCAAAGTCTATGTCTTCAAAAACTAGCTGCTCATGGCAATGGTGGAGGCTTATAAAGGAGAAGGAGTCTCCATGAATATTTAAAGGATGAGCTTTCCCCCAAGAAAAGTGGGTGACCAGGCGAACAGACATGCCTCAGAAAGGATGGCGACCTTTACAAAGCTAATAGCCAAGTCTGGAGTCATCTGGAAGGCTGGCTGTTAGAACAAACTCACCTAAACAGGATCAGCGTGGGTGCAAAACTGGGTTGGCACGCTGGCATCGCAACTCAATTACAAAAGAGGTTTGGTCAGCGCGAACGGATACAAGCGAAGGGCACGTTGTTCATGAAATTCGACCAGCGTGGAAAACACGTGTTCTTCCGCGCTGGCAGCGCACCAGTTATACTGTCATCCGCCAGTCAGCGCGGTTATTTTAGGAACAGTCGCGATGATCCAATAAACTTAGGCAAAGAGGGTTTTTAGCCATTTTAGAGAGCATGAGCATGGTGGATGTGATTTTATGACACAGTAGGGAGACTGACAAGGTGACAGTGACATTTTACTGTGTAACACAAAGGGTTTTGAAAATTTTGATTTTCAAGTGATTTTTCTCCCAAAATGTTTAAAATGGATGAACTTATATATATTTTTGTAATGCCCTCCTCCCACATCTACCTAAGCAACTGATTAGTCGAGGTAAACATGAGACGAGAGACTACTATGGTCAGATTCGAACTCCTAGGTGACCTTAAGGAAGTGGAGTCAACGAAACATCACATGCAATTATCCAACATCATCAACATAACCCTTAGAAGGCAAGTCAACCACTTAGATAGCTTGTCCTTGGCCCAATGTTGTTATGGCCCTCTGAGGCCATAGTCGCTCTCATGCAATGGGCAAGGGAGTGACCAGAGACCTAAAGTCGCTCTCTTAGTCTTGCATGCCAGTGACTATGGACCAAATTTGCCAGTTCTATGCCAACGCCCCGGGATTTAAGCCACTTTTTAAGGCCCAGAGCTCAGGCCACTGCCCATAAAGGAATGAAATATTAGAATCAATAAAAGCACAGGGAAACAATGGTGCAAAATCAATAAGCTCAACAAGACCTTAATTAGACCCCTACTAGACATGACAGGTAATTCGTCAAACATATCATCGACATGTAACCTACCTATGTAAACAACATAATTAAGTGTAGGGATCTCGTACTTATCTGAGAATTGCTATAAACCATTGTTCCCTCATGCCATTTGATGCATTATCATATATTAGGTCATAGACACATTATCCATTCATGTATAAGTAAAAACATGCTGAGAACCATATATAGCTGTTGTCACAAAATGTAGATATAGCCAGCATAATAGGAATGAAAGTACCATAAACATATCAACCATCAAATCCATATATACATCAGTACAATTGCACATGGAAATCAAGGGAATAAATTTCTCATTAATGAATGTAATAAACCAATCGAAGATGGGACTACCATGTTCCACCCAACCATAGAATGGTTAAGCCAAATCTCTCTTCATCCATTCACCCCCATGCCATATTCCAAGCATGAATGTGGGAGTCAAACCAAAAGAACTCAACCAAGGCATACTAAGGCTAAACCACCTCACCCTCATCAATAGAAACTATGCTTTACCGTAAACCATCCCGGATCACTAGGCCAACACAATGAACACATTATAATAGGCTTTACCATGATCTCCACCCGATCACTAGGCAAAAAAAGCATGGATGCCACAAGATTTCTCCACCTACACCATGAGGAATTTTCCTGTCTCCTAGTCTCTCAGGCTTTACCACAATCCAAACCTGAATCACTAGGCCCTAAATCGAGACCCATCTCTAGTCTTTAACGCATATCCCAAACCCGAGATTACTAGGCCCAACGTATGGAAAACCACCTCTAGGATTTACTGTATATTCCGCCATTCATCAGTAAGGATTCCTAAGCCATCTGAGGCAACACAATCTTGGCTTTGCCGCAACCCACAGTCTGGCTCAGGGGTCACTAGGTCAATGGCTTTACCGTGATCCATAGCCCGGTTTAGGGACCATTAGGGCATGTGCTCTATCATTCAGAGATCCACCCCAATCAGCTTTGAATCCATCCAAGAATCCAGCTCAACCAAAACATGAGAACCCCATCACACCATGACTATCCAAAATTGGCAAGGCTAGGTTGAAAAACATTGTTACACCTGGCAAAACCCATGCCATAACAACAAAAGAACCACATGCAATACCTTGCATGAAAAATATAGCAAGGAAAATACACATGCAAATCGATACCTACAAAGAATCATGTTCTAGCTGCTTGATCCTGTTATTCCTTACTTTATCTTTGCTTCCTCTTGCCTTCTTTTCCTTTCTTTATCCCATGCATAACCATAGGAAAAACTTGGGCCAAGAGCTTACACTGACTAAGGGCTTAACACTGAAAAGAAGAAGCTTTCCAACTGATCCTCAAAATCCTTTTTATCAATGAGGCCTCTATTTTCTTCATTTTCCATTGTTTTCCTTCATTTTCCTCCTCACATGCAACCTATGACCTTTCACCTTACTTTTCTCCTAATTTCCTTTATTTTCATATATAAATGTGCCAAAATGTCTTTTGCCTTTCTAAAGCCTTAGCCATTGCCATTGCCAATTTCCTTAGCCATAAACAACCAAATGAACACCCCCTAGGATGTCATGCCCAACATTCAGCTTGGAATATGTGTCGCATCATCCATGGTATTTCTGTATTTTTGCATGGAACTTTCACCAAGGCCATTACAATTTTCATGTCATTTTGCATAAATTTACTAGAGAGAAATGACTGCTTTGACCTAGAGAGAAAGAGATCATGAGACTCAATATATGATTGTTGCCAATGACCCAACAACAATTCAGGCTTTGAGAAATTGTGGGCTTCTTAAGTTTTTAATTATTCTGGGTATGAGGGCCTAGTTAGAGTTGCTGGAATATCTAGTTAAATGCTAGGATGTATAGGGACAATACTTTAGGTTTGGGGTACATACTATCATGATATATGTTGAGGATATATATTTATCGACAGGGTTGTCATGGACAGGGGATTCCATTTCACTATTTGGTTTCAGGAGAGGTGGGGAGAGAATGAAGGATTACATTGTCGTTCATTGTCACCCTAGTGCTGAAATAATCAAGGATGGGAAGCTTGAGATAAAGGATACAATATGACTTCCTCTGAGGACTATATTTTTCACTATCACTAAGCTGGTTGGTAGTGTTACTTTGCACTTAGCTAGTAAGACTCAAATGCAGTATGTTTTAGAGTGCTTGGAGTTGAAAATATTTAATTGGTGTGAAGGGTTCTGGCAAACCTGAAGGAACAATTAATCGACCGAAGACAGGATGACTTAAGAACTTTGGGTATGGTTCTATCATTATATCCTTTTCCTTGGAGAGGATACCATTACTTCGTCCTCAACATATATCTTTTGAGTTTTCGAGACCTAGGGTGCCTCAGATGAGGCACTGGGTAGATCTAATGTCTCGTCATGGGGGAATAAATACCATGAGTTTTACCCCTACTTTCATCAAATGGTTATGAAAGAAGCTAATTTTCATGGAGACCCGAAGCTTGTATTACCTGAAGGTAAGCAATGGGGTGATGCAGGCTAACAAAGTCATTTTTTTTTGGTGTTTTGGATTTTACAATTTTATTTTTATTTATTTATTTATTTGATGTTTTTCATGTATCAGAGACTAACTATTGTATTTTTACAAGTAGATATTGGACCCACTAGTAGACATGTCGCTTATTCATCGTTGAGCACAACCACATCTTGTTCAGGTTGAGGCTGCAAGGGTAGAGGAGGAAATGGGTGAACCCGACACTAAGAAGATACTTACTGAGCTTGAGCATCATCTTGAGGGTCTGACCTGCAATGTTCCAGACATAGGAATTAATGAGGTCCCTACCCACATGAAAGAATACACTATAGGAGTGCCAGAGCATATCATTCATTTACTTTGCAAGGTTGCTCAACTGATTGTATGCTACCGAGAGCATCATAGGGATTAGTCACCGCGGAGGCTTTTGAGCCATATTTTGTCTACATTTCTTTTGATATTATAGGTCGTGTGGCCATGTGTATCATACACAATTTTTGTAAATCCAAACATTATATACAATTCTCTATCTATGGATGTTCTCTACTTTTATTCTACTCCCTTGCAAAATGTATGCTTATGGTTTGTGTATTTACTGTGTTGCAAATGTTTGTCCAATACATAATTAGCTAATGCATATCTTAATGCATTAAGGCTCCTAGGAACATGTTGATACTGAATGTAATCAAAATGTCGTTCTAAGAGGCGAGCCCTTAAAAACACACGTAATAAATTTATACTCAACAATATTATTAATCGAGCGACTGATACAAATCCATTATAGACTCACTAACTCATCATTGGGAGCATAGATTGCCCACTCTGTGGAAGAAAGGTTTCAAGTACTACAACTAGTGCCATCAACATCACCAACATATAACTGAGGGAACACCAACATCTGTAAATCAAATGAAATTCAAGATGAGCAAAGGTGGTAGAAGTCTATAGAAAACCACACTGTAAACACACTAACAAACCTATATAGTATGTACACAGTGACTATGCGGAAGATAACCTAGGCATAGTAGTTTTTCAGGTACAACCCATTTCGAGGTTGTGCCAAAGGAATTCCATCAAAGTCAACCAATTCATAGGCCCCTTTCGCTAGTACACGATTGACTATATATGGACCTAACCTGATCCAGGTGGATGTTGGTGGCCACCTGCCTATTCCACTTGGACCCCCACCATTGTCTCTTTCAGTGTTTCATTTTCCTTAATTGTAGCACAATTTACTATTTTTGGCAATTTTTTCGGGTCCTGAACTTTCGGAGCCGTTTTGAGGCCCTAAACAACGTTTTTGGGAAAACCAAGGCCAACATGGGTGATTGTTTGATGTTGACCATTTAGAAGTTGTAGTCCTCGGATAGATATTTCTAACGAGGTATTGTGCATGTCGAATGGAGATGTTATGCCAAAGTTACGACCCCGAGAAGTTGATGTACCAATTTACCCAAACGAGGTCCATAGTTTTGGCGCTTCATCTCCTAGGGTTAGGTTTTTGGACGTTTAGGGTTTTCCATTGTTTCTCAATAATAAATAAGCCTCAGAGCCTCATTTTAACACAGTTCAGAGGCATGTATCTGCCACATCTCTTCTTAGAGATAAGCTACCATCGCCCGAGCTAGTCTTATTTCCATTCTGTTTGTAAGCATATTTCAGTATTTGATATTAATGAAATGAAGTGTTATTACTATTAAATCTTTGTATTTGTAGTTATATGTGTAATTTTTTGTGTTCTTGTTTAAGTTTAGATCAATGGTATCAAAGCTGTTTGATCTTTCTCTGTTTTTCTTTGCATGTCCCCAACGAGGTCGGGATATAAGGAGCTAGGGCTTGAACTGGTCGAACGTTTGCAAGACCAGCCTCGCAAATCCTAACTACCTCCCATGGTGGAAGAGAAGAAAGATGAGGGGGCAGGAGATCCTTTCAAAATCTTGCTTGAAGAAGCCCTCGAACGATAAAGGAACGTGATGATGGACAACTTTGTCCAGATCCTTCAGCGACTACCCAAGGGTGGCGCATCTCCTTCCAACAGCTACTCTGGAAGCGCCACACCCTTTAAGGTACAAGTTAACTTTGACATCCCCATATTTGAGGGTAGAATAGATGTGGATGCCATAGCTAAATGGTTAAATATGTTAGAAGGATATTTTTTTGTTCAAGGATTGGTGGGAAACCTATTGTGAGAAGAAGGACAAAAGTACACCCTCACTATTTTTGGTGGCACCCACTAGTTATTCGTTTTGGGATGCCATCAAGGAGTAGTGTTACCCTGTTGAGAGATATGAGGATAAATACATAAGTTGGACCATGTTGTGGCAGGGAAGGGACCAAGACATGTCATAGTTTACCAATGTTTTTCATACCCTTCGAACCAAGTTGGGTATCAAGGATTGTGAGAAACATTTGGTACTCAAGTATCGCGACTGCCTACATAGGTACATCCAGGATGAGATGGAGTTATTGGACATCTCCTCGCTCCACATGACATATCAATATGCTATCAATATTGAGCAAAAGTTTAAACAGAAAAAGCGAGACTTTGGGTTTACGAATCCGAAGCAAGGGAAAGGGGCCCCCAAACCTTAGAGCAAAGGGAAAATCCAAGGCGGGGTGACCTAGGGTAACCCGCCGAAGCAGCAAGTAAAGAAAAACACCATGAAGACAAAGAAAGACACGAGGAAGTGGTGTGAGTTCCACTCACAACACAAGTGAGTGTCGGGCCAAGCAGTCACTAGTGGCTGAGTTGAAGGCTTCCAAGTCAGACGCATGTTCTGACTTTGAACCAAAACTTGACAAGGGGAATGAAAAAGTGAAGCATACCATTGATGTAGAGCCCAGTGACACTTTGGCCACCACCAAGATCCATAAAACTGAGCTTGAAGATCCAGGGGAGGGGGAAGTCTTATTCCACTCATAGATGTGGGTGAAGGGTTTTCTGATATAGTTCATTGTCGACAACAAGAGCCAAAATAACCTCATTTCAGCAAAGGTCGTGAAGCGGTTGGGCCTACCGAATACAACACATCTACAAACATACACCATCAGTGAGCTTCACCAAGGACAAGATCTCCACGTCAGTTAGCAGTGTCACCTTCCTGAGCATCAAGCCCTTCATGAATGACGTACTGTGTGATGTTTCTCTTCTTGAAGTCTGTGATGTATTATTAGGATAATGATACTTGTGGAAGCGACATGCTGTATATAAATCCAGACCCCGCTCTGTTATTATTTCTTTGGGTAGTAAGTTATACAGGATACTAGAGGTAGCCTCGCCTACTGCTATCTCTTTGATCTCTGGTAAGCAATGTAGTAAGATCATCTCCCAGACTCGGAAATTTGCTTTCTTTCTGATTCTCTCTCAAAGTAAGAGGAAGACCATAGCCACATCCATGGCCCCCGGGAAGGTTTCCTCCATGCATTAGAAGTAGGTGGATATGGTCGTGGAAGAATACAAGGACATCTTCTAATCACAAACAAGGGTACCCTTGCATTGTCACATCAAGCATGCGATTGATATGACTCCTGGAGAACCTCTACCCAACGGGCTGATATATCGCCACTCCATTCTTGAAAATGAATAGATCAAGTAGAAAATTGAGGAGTTTATGCAAAAAGGGCACATCTGACCAAGTTCCTCGTCTTGTGGGAAACCTATTATACTTGTACAGAAGAAGGATGGGACTTAGAGGCTTTGCATTGATTATCGGGCACTAAACAAAATCACTATTAGGAACAAGTATCCAATCCCATGGATTGATGACCTTTTGGACCAACTGAAGGGGGCCAAGTACTTCAGCAAGATCGATCTGAAGTCTAGTTATTACCAGGTTCCAATAGAGCCCACAGATGTATGGAAGACCGCTTTAAAATCCAAAGAAAGCCTTTTTGAATGGTTGGTTATGCCCTTCGGGTTGAAAAATTCCCCTGCTACTTTTATGAGGCTAATGGATGAAATATTGCGGCCCTTCACCAACTCGTTCATGGTTGTTTATTTGGACGACATCCTCATCTTTAGCAAGAGTTGGAAAGAACACTTGCAACACATTTGATAGGTTGTTCAAACCCTTCGGTAGCACAAACTGTGTGCTAACTTGGAGAAATGCACCTTTGGCATGAGCCAGGTCCAATATTTGGGTTACATCATAGATGAGCGTGGCGTGTATGTGGATTCAACTAAGATCCAAGTCATTCGGAATTGGCCATCCCTGATCACTCTAACGGAGCTTCACAACTATTTGGGCGTTGCAAATTTTTATCAAAGGTTCGTGTTGGGATTCCCCCATATCACTTAGCCTTTGAGTTAGATTACTAAGGCTGGGGCTAAAGAAAAGTTTTCTTGGTCCGAGTCCCAATAGAAGGCGTTCATTGAGTTGAAGCACCAACTCTGCTCTGCACCGGTACTCACACTGCTAGACCTGTAGTAGCCATTTGAAATTGAGATAGATGCCTTAGAATATGTTATTGTTGCAGTCCTCACCCAACATGAGAATCCAATAGCCTATCATAATGAGACACTTTCCGATACAATTTAGAAGTACCCCACCTATGATAAAGATATGTATTCCATCGTGCAGCCTTACTGACAATGGAAGCATTACATTCTGGGGAAGGAGACGTTTATCCACACCTATCACTGACTTGTTTAGTTTATATAGACACAAGGGATGTTGCAGAATGATCGCCATCAGAAGTGGTATACATAGATGAAAAAATTCCACTTGAATATTAAATACAAAAAGGGTAGCACCAATAATGTTGCAAACTGCCTTAGCCGACCCCTAGTTGCAACACTGACTACTGTTCTCAACTCTTATGGCCACGAGACCTCTAGATGGTTGCAACTATACAAGAATGATCTAGAGTTCGCCTCCACATACCAGATGCTAGTAGATGGAAAGAAAGTTCCTGATTTCCACCTCCAGGATGCATTATTATGCTACCTGGGCCACCTTTGTGTTCCTTCAAGTGATCGTGCCAAGTTTTTTTGGGAGGCACGCTATAGTATGGTCGCATGACACTTTAGTGTGGAAAAAACTATGGATGTACTACAAAAGTAATTTTATTGGCCCAAACTCCGACTGGATGTTGGGAAATATATCAAATCATGCACTGCCTACACCATTGCCAAGCCAAATAGCAAGAAACAAGGCCTGTACACTCCTTTGCCTACTCCCAACCAACCTCGGGAATCCATCTCCATGGAATATATGCCTCCTTTCTACCAAGCATGGTAATGACTATGTATTTGTGGTCATGGAAAGATTTTCTAAGATGGCTATATTGGCGGCCCGCAAGAAGAGTATCACAATAGAGGAACTGCCAAACTCTTCTTTGAACGAGTATGGGTACATTTTGGGATCTGGTAGACCATTATATCAGATTGGGATAATAGGTTCTTGAGCACATTTTGGTCAAGCCTCTGAACACTATTGGACAAACCAGTCGACTGCCTTCCATACCTAGAATGATGGCTAGACGGAGGTCGTCAATAGGATGATAATGCACATAATCTGCATGTACAACTCCAAGCATCCATGAACCTAGGATGAGAATATACCCTATGTGCAACACAATTATAATAGATCTCTCCATAGCTCGATTAGTCACAGTCCCTTTTAAGTCGGTCTAGGATTTCAACCATTGTGTCTGATTTCCCTCATTCAACTACACAGATAGAATCCACACATGTATTGTTCGAGGTTGATAAAGCGACCAAATTTATTGAACGCATCCAACACATCTGCCAGTAGGTTCACGACATCTTGGAGAAGTCAAATAACAAGTACAAACAATGACATGATCAACATTGAGTGCCACACAAGTTTCAGGTGGGCGACAAAGTTTGGTTGCATTTGTAGAAATAATGCCTTACTGAAGCCCATAAGAAGCTCAGACCACTCCGATATGGTCCTTACACCATTACCAAGGTTGTGGGAGACAATTGTTTTGAGCTCAAAATTCCCCCATTCATTGTCCTGCACCCAGTGTTCAATGTGGACTGCCTTCGACCATACTTCCCACCATTACTGGACACATCAGACATTGCAGAACAACTCACACTAATAGAGTTAAACCCAAACTACATGGAACAAGCCACAATTGATAAGATTATGAACACACAAGTCAAGAACACTCTCCAGCCGAATATCCAGCTATACCAGGTTGTTAAAGTTGGCCAACTTTTGCACCAAGGCAAGTGGCTCACCAGGTTTTAAGTTCAACAGAAGTTTCCCCATCTCATGGAGGCATTGAACTTAATGGGGACCATTTCTCCCTAAGGGGGGAGGACTGATCCAAGTGGATGTTGGTGGCTACTCGCCTATTCCACTTGGATGCCCACCACTGTCTTTTTCAGTTTTTTCAGTTTCCTTAATTGTAGCACAATTTACTATTTTTGGTAGTTTTTCGGGTCTTGAACTTTTGGAGCCATTTTGAGGCCCTAAATGAAGTTTTTTGGGAAAATCGGAGTCAACATGAGTACAAATTGATGTTGGCCACTTAGAATTTGTATTCCTCAGATAGAGCTTTCTAACGAGGTATTGTGCATGTCGAACGAAGATCGTATGCCATAGTTACGACCTCGGGAAGTTGATGTACCAATTTACCCAAATGGGGCCCATAGTTTTGGCGCTTCATCTCCTAGGGTTAGGTTTTTGGATGTTTAGTGATTGCCTACACCTTCTGAGATAGGCGCTCCATAGGCAGGCAACAAAAAACATCTCCCGATATGGGTGATCCCACAAACGGACTACACCACACTTCGAGATGTGTTCCCACTAACCGGACCTCCATTATTTCTTAATAATAAATAGGCCTCTGAGCCTCATTGTAACACAATTTAGAGGCATGTAGCTACCACATCTCTTCTCAGAGATAAGGTACCATCGTCCGAGCTAGTCTTACTTCCATTCTGTTTGTAAGCATATTTCAGTATTTGATATTAATGAAATGAAGTTTTATTTCTACTGCATCTTTGTATTTATGGTTATATCTGTAATTTGTTGTGTCCCTGTTTAAGTTCGGATCATAACCATAATGGTTCGAGCTTCACATCTCCTAACTTGTCGGCTTTCTTGTTGTATAAAAGGACTAGGTCACTTTCCAAAAAGGCACATAGTTTAAAATTTTGGTAAAAGTGTGTTTTCACACATTTTTTGTGAGCCTCGTTGGCCATTGCGGTGTTGTGTCAGGTCTCATATGAGCAAGCTAGATGCAAAAAACGTCCTTCTACAGAAGTTGCAGGAAGAAGCTCGATGGCTAATTTTAAGGATGGAATCTCACATTCAATTGGGAGAACTACTTCTAGACAATACAACAACTGAAAGGGTGTGAATCTAGTAGTTGTTCAGATAGATGTTTGGTATGCCAATAAAGCAGAAAACATAATGGTTGGCTAATTCGTCTTATGAATCTCTACCACGCATTGGAGCATCATTTTCAAAGCCTTGTTAATGGATTCTACTTATCCATTAGCTTGTGGGTAATAGGGAGTTGAGCTATTATGTTGAAGGCCCAACTTGGAAGTGAGGTCAAACATCATGTAATTTCAAAAATGTTTGCCATGGTCTGTAACGTTAGCTTGGAGCACAAAAATTCTAGCAATAACATGATTGAAAAGGAAGAATGGAGCAGTTCTGCCAGTGTTGTCGAACATAGGCATTACTTCTCCCCATTTAGTAAAATAGTCTACAACAATGATAATGTAGCCATGACCCACGACCGAACAAGGGTTACATGTCATTAAGTCAACACCCCATTTGGAAGAAGGTCCAACGATAATAACTAGTGCATAGGGGCAGGTGAAGGATGATATTTCCTATTAAAAATATGACATGCATGACATTTTTGGATTGTCGGTTTACAATCTCGAAACAATATCAGCCATAAATAACTAGATCATAAAATATTCTAGGCAATCACATAGCCAAACATGTGTCCACCAGATTCTCGGGCATGATAGTCATTCAAGGCTTTCTCGGCCTCCTTATGAGCAATACAACGATGAAAATCGAATCAACACCATGATGGTACAAAGTGTCACCAATTATGATGTATTGGTGAGCATGGTATCATCGATGCTGGTCAGATCAAGTAGTATCGGGCCAGAAAGTTTGGGTTTGGAGATAAATGATGATATCTCTATACTAAGGATTAAGAGAATAAATTAAAAACAATGTTTCATCTGGAATAGAATCATCAGTGTTTGACTCTAATTCAGATGAGGGAAGGTCGCAAATCAGTTCAGCGAAGACTAGAGATTTCTTTAATTTGGATTTGATGAATTCCAAACCAAACTCTTGGAGGATGATGATCCACTTTGAGTACTTGGTCCCTAGTAATTGACATGACAAAATGTAAGTCATCAAGTTCCAATCATAAACTACAGTAGTCTTTTGAAGCAACATGTAGTGGTGAAACCTCTGGACAACTTGGACAACTTCCAAAACTAAATTTCGATGTGCGAATACTTGCCTTTAGTGTCGGTCAAGTTTTGTCTTAAGTAATATGGAGTGTTCGTCTCCTATATCATCTTCTTGTACCAAGACCATTGCCATTGTTGTAACAAACACAACTAAATAGAGGAAATAATATTGTTGATGGTTAGGGGGATAAAGCAAAGAAGTTCGAGCTAACACATATTTTAAAGCATCAAAATCTTTATGAGCAATGTGATCCCAATGGAAGGGAACACCCTTTTTTGAGCAAGCGAGTAAATCCTTTCATAAGTTCTGCATAGTTAGGGACGAATATTCATAGAAAGTTAGCCTTCCCTAGAAGGCCTTGTAGCTGAACAAGTGAAGAGGGAGTGAGCAAATCAATGATTGCTTGAAATTTCATAGGATTGTTGGGGATCTCATTCTTAGACACTATGAATCCTAGGAGTCAACCAGATTGGACAAAAAACACACATTTATGTGGATTTAGTCATATGTTATAATGTCGATAGCATAGGAAGATTGCTCTGAGATGTGTTGGATGATCCTCATGATGTTTAGAGTGGGAAGGAAAATCTTCCAAATAGGGTTTCACTATATGCTTAATATCATGGAAGGAATAATTAATTGCCCTTTGGAAAGTTGTGCCAACGTTCTTCAGACCAAAAGGAAGTTTGTGGTAAGAAAATTCCCCATGGACAAATGAAAGCAGTCTTATGCTGGTCCAACGATAGGATGTTGATTTGATTGTTACTGAAAATCCATCCATAAATGAAAAAAATCACTTCTGGCACAATCGTCAACAATTTAGTCGATGAAAGGGGTCAGATAGTTGTCCTTAGGACAACCTTGATTGCTATCCCTATAATCAACACATACTCTAATTGTACCATGTTTCTTCATAATGCGAATGATATTCGAAACCCAAACAGTTAAAGGAAGAAGATAGACAAAACCAACACACAAAAGTTTTTCAAATTTTTCTTTGATAGCAACAAATTTCTTCAAGTGAACTAGACACAAACGTTGTCGAACATGTTTAGCATCCGAATAAGTTTTAAACTCGTGCAAAACAATGTTTGGATCTATGCCTAACATCTCTTTGAATGTCCAAGCGAAAGCATCACAAAATTATTGAAAGAGGTCCTTATAAATGTTGATCTCATCAAGAGAACAAGATGCACCTACATGGAAATTTTCAACAACTCCAGGTTTGATCGAAATATTGAGGGGTATCGTCTCCTCAATATTTGCTAAATTAATTTCAAATTTCACCTTATAAACAAAGATAGAACTCTAAAATGATTTAACAACGTTAGGTGAATAATAGTCTTCAAGATTATTCTCAATAATCTCAAGTAATGAGGATCGATGATGATTATCGTCCCATGGAGATTCATCTGGCATCATAATTTCCATGATGTTTTCATCGATAGAAAATGTACCATTAAAAGGGTTAGAACCTTAATCTTGGTAATGATCAACCTAATTTACTAAGGCATTAGCGTCATGATTTGTCGAACTAGCCGAGTAGATAGCTTCATACTCTAGCTCGATGGGAATGAGCGATATACGGTCACCAGATGAGTCAATGTTAGAGATGTCATGTACCATCCATGGATAAGATGGAATAGTACAAGATGAAATCATATTAATAGAGGCAACTGTATTAGGAATGTGAGGAGGAGGGAGCATGAAAGTTCCCATTAAGGATGAATCTTTGAGTAATCCTATCCCAACATGTTAATAAGATTGTGGAGATTCAATCGCAAGTGGAATACTCCCAGTGGTTTGGGAATCAGTGGCAAAGAAGGCAAGCTAATCGATGGACATAAGGCCCCCTTGGTGAGGGAAAGCAATTATCTTAAAATAGATCGAGACGACGACTGCCATGACATTACCCCATGTTCATCTCAGTGAGAGGTTATAATCCAAAGATCTGTCAATGACTTCGACCTCAACTGAGACAATTTTTCCAGCTAATTCTACTTGTAAACGAATTCAAGATCCCGCAAGGTTTAAATCCTCTCCCATAAAAAGATTTGAGAGTGGACAGTGACTGATTAAGCTGTGGAGAAACAATGGCTTTCCAACATGAAAGCAACATGATGAAAGTTGAACACTACAAGGAAAATATCTTCTAATGGAGGTTTTTACGGAAGCCCCTATAAATATAGCCCAAAAACCTGTTTCTAGTGGAGGTCACTAGCGGAGGTGGGCAGGCAAATATTTTGGTGGATGTTTTTTTGACGGTGCGTCTAAAATATACAAATGCATCGGTGCTTTATTATCAATACAAGCAATGTTTCTGCATATAACATGGTGCACCATTAAAAATTTATTAAAAAAAACGGTGTGCTAAATAACATAATGCACCGGTACTTGAATAGTGGATAGCACACCGATACCCTTCACATAGTAAAACTTCTCGGTGCATTCCAGTAAGGAGCACCACTATAATTTTGAATCTCATAAAAATTTAGTGCTATTTTCCAACGAAGCCTCGGTGTAGTAAGCTTAACAAAATGCACTGGTACATCTTCTAAAGAGCACTGCTATGTAGTTTTTAATTTCTAGAAAAACCACGTTGCTATAGTAAAAATACAACATCGGTGTGGTACTAGTAGAGAATTTCCCCGGGGCATCTCTTGAGAAAAGCACCACCATATTTTTTAATTAGAAAAAATGCGGTGCTTTTGGATATATCATGTACCGTTGCATTTGGAGAAACACACCGAAGGAGCGTTAAATAAAAAAATCCTCCCAGTCTTAATTTTCATTTTTACAATCTATAATGTGGAAGAGCTTTAAAGCACTGATGCCACTCTTGCCACATGTAACCGCCCTAACTTCGATGCTTGTCTTGCTCACCATCCTTTAGTAACGTGGTCATTGTTTGAGTTTTCAATATTTTCAAATCATCCTAAAATTTGTTTTTCTCCATTACGTGTCCACAATGCCTCCCTGACGACCACATGTCCAGGTAATGTCTTTATTTTTTTCTAATTTGATTTTTTTAGCAGAATAGAATTGTAAATTAGGCTAAATTTTCCACTATTTTTCAAAAAAAGAAAAATTTCACCACGCATTTTGTTTTATACATTTAGCTCACACTAGGTGTGGTGCGCCCTGTAAATTTACAGGGTGCACCGTGTTTCCGTGCGTGAACATAACACACCACTGTTGTTGTGGTGCGTTTCATAAATAAAAACACACTGGGAAAGATGTGACAAATTGCATGTCGATGTGTTACTCCTGGTGTGTTTATATTTACCAGACACACCGTAAAAATAATATTTAAAAATCTTCTTATAGCTCGGTGCATTCGATAACCTGAAAATTCCGTACCGGTGAGAAAATCTTATCCATGCGCACCGGTGCACAAGTGTGCCACATCGCTATCAAAAATAAAATTTGCGAAACAACATCAATGTAGTTATAGTTGAAATAACACCGACGTTAGTGCATGTCTGTGTTTTGAGTGCATCGATGAATTTTTTTTTTTTTTTAATTGAAAGTTATGTTTCCATATTTATAAAATACATGTTTCATTTAATAAAAAAATGAATTTTATGTATGAGGTTCATGTATTTTATATGTCAATAATGAGGGGAATTATGAGGTTTAAAATGGGCCTCCTAAGGAAATTATGAAATAATAGTGGAAATAATAAAATAAGATTAGATTACATCATCAAATTTTAGAGGGAAAAAAGAGAAAACTATTTTCAACTTATCTCGCTATGGGTTTACTCAAATTTTGAGCGAGAACACTCGTTGGATGCAAAATTTGATTCTTCATCCAAGGAGTACCCATGTTGCATACTTTCGATGGACCCTGATACATGAAAAATGAGAAATACATGAAAAACATGATTGTAATCACATTTTTTCATGTATTTCCATTTTTTCATGTAGTAGGGTTATTTGAAAGTATGCAACATGGGTACTCCTTGGATGAGGAATTAAATTTTGCATCCAATGAGTACTCTCACTCGAAATTTTAGTAAAACCTTAGGGAGATAAGTTGAAAATGCCAGTTGAAAAAGCAGTTTTATTATTTTATTATTTTTTTAATATTTTTACATTTTTACTTCAAAAATGGTGAATTATCCTCCATGGTTGAAATCATCATCTTGAATCCTATTGGTTCTTATAAAGTTTATTTTTCTTGTACATTTTTCTTAGGAGGCCCATTTTAGACATCACAATTCGCCTAATGCATGTAGCAGAGACGTCAACAGAGGGAGTAGTAGCAGGAGCAGGAACAACAGGTGGACCCATACAATATGGTCCAAACATGGGAGGCCAAAGAGAGGGAGATGGATTTATATCCTTGCCCTATTACTGCAGTGAACCGAGTGCTCTTGAGGAATGTAGGCCTCCTCAAGTACTATGAGGAGGCTACATCCCTGAAGGCACACTCTATCTTATTGGTGCATCTGATCCGCCGATGGAGTGTCCAGGAGAAGGCTTTCGATGTCAATCTAGAGGCATGGTATAGGTCCACTGAGGAGGACATATACTTTATCACCGACCTATCCAGAAGAGGGGAGGATTTCCCTAGTTCTCTAATGTTCCCTATGGTGTTGCAGCTGAGAGTGAGATTTTCAGGTCCATGGTGGACAACTACAAATTTATTCTTTTGCTGTAGAGGAAGTTGGGTGCCTCTCGTTATTAGTCACCACCATTGCACAATTTAGTAGTGATGGGCAATGCATTAGTTTCCCTCTTTTGTATTATGTTGATTCTTGATTCAGGTGCCATGTTTCATCATATGGCATGCCATTTTTTTGAGGGACTTTTGCATGAATTTAGATATATGTCGTGCATTGAGATGTGGGAGGGAGACCTTCCCTTTCGCTTCCAAGTTTTTTTGTTTTATTTTTTGAGAGGTTTCCAGAGATGAGGCATACATTTGACCGTCGCCCTCCGAGGCTAATCATTGAGGTTTGAATGCGCATGTGGGGGCATATGATGCCCAAGAGGGGCCTTTCAGAGTATCTAACCAAGATTTCTCCTAAGGCACTGACACTACTGGCCAGTAAGGATGACTATGCATATTTCACGTTGGCATTTCCGTATGTAGGGTGTTATGCAACCAGCTCTCAAAATAGAATAAAAGATAGATCAACGCATTCAAAATCATCTTCTTCGAGGGGGAAACCTCCTTTACATTACACAAATGAACAATTCTTAGATGATACAAATGACAAAACTTCCTTTCTATATATAGGAGTCTAATGGGTCACAATATAATGAAGGCCAACATAATAATAATAATAATATAAGGGCACAACAATAACAAAAGTGGGCTTCTATGGGGCACAATAATAACAATATGGGGACAATAGGGGCACAACAATAACAATAAGGGCTACAATGAAAATAGTAATGGGGGAATCACAGGTATTATAGGGACCTAACATGCCCCTCTCCTTCAAAAAAGTGTTGTCCTCAATGCTTGAGTAGTTATGGATGCTTCTGTATAAAATTCTCACCCTCCGATGTGGAATCTTCAGTGGGTAAGTTTTTCCACTTGATGAGATGCTCTGAAATTGATTGATTTCGTATTTGTAGAGTTCTTGTTTCTGTGACTGCTTCAGGTTCCAATATGATTTTTCCTTCCTCGTTAAGTTCTAGAAATATTTTTTGAACTGGGAGTTTTTCACCTATAACTTTCTTTAAGCATGAAACATGGAAAACTGGGTGCACTTGGAAAGCTGTAGGAAGCTCCAATTTGTATTCCATAGTACCAATATTTTACAACACCTTGCATATACCATAATACTTTGGTGATAATTTATTATGCTTCTTAGCTTGCTTGAGGGACATTTGTTTATATGGTTTTAGCCGTAGGAATACACAGTCACCTACATCAAAAATTCTTTCACTGTGATGTTGATCTGCTTGTTGTTTCATTCTATTCTGTGCCAAAGTAAGGTTATCCTTTAAGAGTTGGAGAACCTGTTGTTGATGCTTGATGTGATCTTCCACTACCTGAACCTTAGAATTTTCGCTTAAATAGGATGTGATGGAACGGTGGATGATATCCATAAAGTGCCATAAATGGAATCATTTTTGCTGCAGTATGGAAGGAAGTGTTATACCACCATTCAGCTAGAGGTAAACATTTGACCCATTGTGTCTGTTTATTAGATACAAAGCAACGAAGATATCCTTCCAAACATTTTTTTACTATCTCAATTTTCCCATCAAATTGAGGATAATGATATGAGCTATGAGCTAACTGAGTACCAAGACAAGAAAATAATTATGTCCAAAATTTCCAGTGAAAATGGGATCTTTGTCACTTACAATAATCTTTGGGTTTCCAAGTAGCTTTTGAATTGTTTCCATAAATGCAATAGAAATTGTACTTTGTTTAAATGGATGTGATCATGCACAAAAGTGTGCATACTTGGTAAGTCTGTCAACTACCACCATGATGGCACTCTTTCCTTCAAACTTCGGTAAACCTGTGATAAAATCCATTGAAACCTCCTCCCAATGTTGGCTTGGAATGGATAAATGTTGTAATAGACCTAGGGTCTTAATTGTTTCAACTTTATTTTGTTGGCAAACCAAACATTCTGCCACAAACTTTTGAATATCCAATTTAAGGCCATCCCAAAAAAATTCCTTCTTAGCCCTGTGGTAAGTTTTTAAAAATCCTAAGTGCCCTCCTAAGGGAGAGGTGCGCAATTCCATAGGAATCTTTAGTTTGATTTGGGAATTCTTACACAGGTATAAGCGATCTTTGTACCATGACGAATCATTTTTCCAGCTAAATGTATTAGATGTATTGGGATCTTGTTGTAACTTTTGAATAAGTGCCCACACTTCTTCGTCATTCTTCCATTCATCCCTTGCTTCATTTATCCAATCCGGTTCGATAAAGGAAATGGCGCAAAGCAATTCTTCCACATCCTCATCCTTTCTTGAGAGTGCATCTGTAACAACATTTTACTTCCCTTTTTTGTAGATGATTTCAAAGTCATAACCCAACATCTTTGTGACCAATTTTTGCTGCTCTTCTGAAAATAATCTTTGTTCTAAAAAGTATCTAAGACTATCATGATCCATTTTTACCTTGAAGTGTCTTCCCATTAGGTAGGGTTACCATTTCTTAAGTGCATGTAGTATTGCCAACATTTCCTTCTCATAAATAGCTTTGTGTAAAACCTTTCCTTTGATTGGACGACTTTCAAAAGCAATGGGTCTTTCTTCTTGCATTAAAACAACACCAATTCCATTTC
>APFE031661869.1:0-35747 GCA_000404065.3 Pinus taeda | reverse complement strand
TGTTAGAGGTGCTGCTATTCTCCCATAATTCTTAACAAACTTGTGATAATACCCTGTCAACCCGAGAAATCCTCGTAGATGCTTTATGGATGTGAGGATTTTCCATTCCTTAATGTCTTTAATTTTTCTAGGGTCTACCTTAACACCTTCATAAGATACAATATGACCCGGATATTCCACCTCTTGTACTCCAAAGAAACATTTGGAGCTTTTTGCATATAATTGTTTCTCCTCCAATATTTTGAGAACCATGTCAACATGCTGAACATGGCCCTTCCAATATTTGCTGTAGATTAATATATCATCAAAAAATACTAAAACAAATTTTCTAAGGAAGGGTTTGAAAATGGAATTCATCAAACCTTGAAATGTAAAAGGTGCATGGGTAAGGCCAAAAGGAATGAACAAAAAATGATAATGACCCTCATGAGTTCTAAATGCTGTTTTTGGAATGTCTTCAGTCTTCATTCTATTTTGATGATATCCTAAATGAAGCTCCAACTTGGTGAAGTAAATTGATCCATGCAATTCATCCAATAATTCATCAATGATCGGAATGGGAAATTTATCTTTAATAGTGACGTTGTTGAGCTCCCTATAATTCAGACACATGTGCCATGACCCATCCTTCTTGTGCACCAATACTACTGGAGTAGAGAAAGAACTTTTACTAAGTTGAATTATACCAGCCTCTAGCATTTCTGCAACCATACATTGAATTTCACTCTTTTGGGAATCTCAAATACCTTGGAATGATTGTCCAAGACTTTTCGGAGATATCAAGAAATAGATGATTTCGATGTGGGAACCTCTAGCGAACATAATTGTGCAATTACACCTTGTTGTTCTTTTTTTAGAATATTTGTCATTCTGTTAGAGTTGATTATCTTTCCTGGTTTCCGTGCAATACCCCTTAATTCAACTTCCTTTTCTTCGAAAGAAAATTTCATGAAAATTAAAAGCTATTGTACCCAATGATTGTAGCCATTGGACTCCTAGTACAACATGAGCACCACCCATTGGAATGGAAAACATTGGGCTATTCAATACATATTCTCCCATGGATAGCTTGATATTATGGCACTTTCTAGAGTAATTTATGGTTGCTCCACTTGCAACCATCACTTGACACTCTGGTGTGGATATAGGAAGCAATTCAATTCCTTGGCTATCTTGATATGTCCTTCTATCTTGATAGTTTAGGGAGTGGTAATTCTGACCAATCCATTACAAGATATGATTGGATTCAATTCTTCTTTATCTAAGGTTTGTTCCTGGTATATATCCTCTTCTTTTGATGTTTATTTTTCTTTTTCTTCCTCCTCTTCACAATCTATGTAAAATAATTTCTTCTCAGCACACTTATGACCTTTAGTGTATTTTCTATCACAACTGCAACAAATCCCTTTTGCTCTTTTTTCTTCCAATTATTGTGGTGTCAAATTTTTAGGTTGTGGAAGGCTAGGAGCAACAACACTTCCATCTTTATAGTTGTGAGTGGTAGGTTTCCTTGTTGCCATAATTTTTCTTTCCATTTTTCTTGCCAACCTGAATGCCTTCTCCAATGAATCAGGTTCCCAAAGGCAAACCTCATGTTGGATCTTATCCTTTAAATTCCCTATGAACACATCAATCCTATGCTCCTCTGGAATATATTTTACCCTTATATTCAATTTTTGGAAGTCCTCAATGTGCTCCATAATTGAACCTTTTTGTTTGAGATTTATCAACTGGCTAAAAATGGTGTTTCTTTTTGTATCCTCATAATGTGCTATCATTTCTTCCATAAAAATTGCCCAAGTGACAATTTGTTTATGAGAGTGATCTGAAATGATCATAAACTAAAATTGATGTAGAAGTGATTTTCCATTTATGATTTGAACGTTAACTAAAAGTGCGGAAATCGAAGAAAACTGCTTGAGAAGAAGAATTTACGACAACTGATTAAACATAAGAAAGATGCATAAAAGAAGTGAAAATAGTAAAAACACATCGACATCGGACAACAAAGTTGATTTCGGAGTTCATCCCTGATGGAATACGTCTCCGGGTCTGCTTTCAAGATGGGTGACCGCTTGATTAGGATTGAAACCAAGGATTTTGATTACACAGAGAATAGACTAGACTGAATGTGCACACAGGCACTTCTAATCATTATCAAAAGGAAGCTCTCTAAACCAGCTTTCCAATGTCTGTCATGATTCCAAATTTTGACTATGGATGCCCCTGTTACACTGAAAACAAAACTGCCTATGACCTTCATAATTTGCATACAAAAAGCAAGAGCACTAATCTCCACTTCAATGAAGAAAAACAACCTCTTATAGGCCTGTAGGTACATGTGAACTCCTTTGGGCTAATCATGGCATGAATTTGCTATTTGGAGGATTTTATTTTTCGGCCTAACCATGAAATGACACTTAGGTTCATTAGGCATGGTCCTCGAATTAACATAACCAAAACTTAATTTCAAAAACCAAAAAATAACATAATAATACAAAACAAAATTGCTGGTGGTTAGTTGACCGGGGGGAGGAGGCTAACGGTTATATGTGACCAGCCACAGGTTGCCACCTTCGTGCTTGGCCCGATGGTCTCAGCTGACGGTGTTCCGACGGTTTCGGTGTAAACCGTTCACATGTCAACCCAACTCCCTGCACGGCTAAGGATCAACGGTGCTCTATTGCAAACTCTTAACTCTATGGTTAACCTAAACTCTGTCACATGTATCTAACCCTTTGCGGTTCCACTACAGTTTGATGCTGTGGTGAACTCTCCGCTTGTTGACTCCGCTAACATAGCCTCTGTTCACATGTAATCACCGTGTTTTAAAACCCCACTGTGGTTAAGAATTGGTGGCTTATGAAAACCCCGACGGTTTTCACATCTCCGCTCACATGCTATTTACTTTGCTGTGGTGAGAAGTGGTGGTTAGGGACAATTTTGATGTTTTATATTTGTATTACAATGTATAAAGGCCGAGAGTTGTTATGAGCATAGGTTTAGGGTTTTAGACTTAGGCAATGTATTTTTTTAATACATAGTTGTAATGTATTGTGATATAACATGTCCGATAGGTTTGATAGGTTTAGGATTATGTTTATTAGGTTTGGATTTTAGTCATTAGGATTTTTTTACATCAAATGAGAAAACCTCTTTACAACTAAATGTCGTAAACTGACATTCATCCAACACACATCTTCATCACAAAGCCACTTTTGTGATGTCATCACATGACGACAAACAATATCAAACCCCTGTAATGGACGACACACCCATGTCGATGATAAACCTGCGAGTGGAAGACAAAATCCAAATCCTGCGAAGGCGAACGACAACCACATGTCAACGACCAAATCCTGGTGAAGCTGACGACTACCACATGTCGACAACCAGGTACAAAACCATCACCATGAAAACCGTTAACATCACCTGAACAACCTGAACCATAATCAACACTATCGAAATTGAATGACACCGGACTGAATGTTGATGACGACATGGAACTGAATGCTGATGACGACACTGAACACTGATGATGAACCTGTGCAACTGATCTGACGAGATCCTCCCGGATCAATACTCTCCACTTGAAAGCTTTTGGACCACAAAATTTTGACAAAATAAATGGTCGACGAGGGTAGATTTACCTCACTTTCCACCTTGAACTGATGATGTACCAATACATTCAATCAATCACCTGCAAGTGATAACCTTGATGATCCTGACCATGGCACATTTTGAGTCGGTGACCTGTTCCATTCGTTTGTAGTATGAACAACTTGCGACGATGGGCAAACAACCTATTATTAACATGGCAACTGAATTCTTTCCATGAAGAACTAGGAGTTAGTGATTCATAATCATCTTTGAAAATAGTCTCTACAGGATATTGTTCAATACCATCAACTTGTATTAACAATATATTTTTCGGAATGACAGAGACAATCAAAGATATTATTGACATAAAACCAACTACTTGACTTGACATACTTTCCTTCTACCTGATTACAAAGTGAAATTGCTGCCATAAACCCATCAAACTGTAAGGTAAAAATTGCTGCAAGTTAGTTTGTATTTGAAAGTATTGAATTAGCTATTGATTTGTTTGAATCACTTTTTCCTTATTCATTAAATGATGTTTCCATTGATTAGCACTTTCCCTTGATGCATAAGTTTCCCTTAGCTGTATTGGATACTTTGATAATGCTTTAGAAAAGGCTTGGATATGAAAACAAATAGGCTTCCTCTCCACTTGAAAAGAGGTTTCCAAATTGTTCGAAACATGAAATGGTGACACAATATAAGAGAAATTTAACACTGAATTTGGCCAATACTGACCTGTATCCCTGTAACTATTAATTTCCAAACTTGGACTGAATTGATTCATTTTGACATTAGGAAGAGGAGCTTTAGGCACGAACTGTAATTCATGTTGTATTCCATGCTTATGAGTAAGATGTTTGGTTTTACATAGAACTGGAATAGTTTATACCTCTTTAATCAAACTATCTTTAAGCTGAGTCTCATAACCTGAACAAACATCATGTTGTTTGTTATGTTGTTCCTTTACACACATGATTTCAAATCTTTTATTTGAACTTATTAATCGCTTCATCGGATTAGAATTAAATAAATTCAAGTGATTTTTACTTTGATGTGCCCTGACAATAAATTCAACCCCATCTTTCTTAAGGCGATATTTATGCTCTCTCTTGTAAAATACTGCATCATGATCTTAAAGATAAGGACTTCCTAAGACAACTCCACATATGTCTACTGGAACCACATCTAATTCCACTTCATCAATATAATTAGTTGTAATGGAAAATCTTAATCGACATTATTTGGTGACTTTTATCTGAGTTGATTTATTTAGCCATCGTAATGGGTAAGGTCTTGGATGATTTCGTGTTTCCAAACCCAAACTTTTAACTAAATATTCAGATATTAAATTCGCCTGTGATCCACTATCAAACATTGTATCTATCTTTGTATGCTTATAAGTTATCCTTATGTTAAACAATTCAACTCATTTATACTCATTTGAAGGATTTATGTTTGATGAAGATGCAATAGTTTTCGAACTTGAACCAGTGTCAGAAGTTTTACTTGTCGTAACCATAACAATTATCCTCCTTTCATCACCTGAATATTAACCTAGATCTTACTTGACTACTGCAATTGTCTTCTTTTCATCCTTCTCCTTAAGGAACTTTTTGGGCTTAAGTTCTGGATGAAGTTTCCAACACTTCGATTCATCATGATCAATTCTCTGGCAACGAGAACAAGTAGGTCTTTCCTTTTGAGATATCACTGATTTCTCGCACCTCGAATTGTTCTTCTCCTTACTATCATTAGAATCTTTGATTTCCAACTCTTTGGATGATTGTGATGAAAACTTGAATGGTCTGCCACCTGATTCAATATGTATGGCCTGAACACACACTTCATCAAAATCATCAGGATTAAACATCAATCATGTATGCTGCAAATATGAATGTAAAATGCCGATGTATTTTAACAAAGTTTCACATGTATCCAATGAAATACAAAGTTCCAATGCTTTCTTTTCGAACTCCTGAGTAAACTCCTGAACACTTTGCCCTTTACCTTGCCTCAGATGCTACCAATCAATAACAGTTTGCTGCATGTATCCTAGAGGATAGAATTGTTTCCTAAGAGCTTTTAAAAACTTAGACCATGAAGAGATGACTTTTCCTTTATGCTTTACATCTATCTGAGTTTTTCTTTCCCACCAGATTAAAGTTCCCCCCCCATTCTAAGTGTAGCTAACTGAATTTTTGTTTTATCGTTAGAAATGTTTTGAATGAGACAATACACTTCTAACTGCTTGGTCCAGTTATCTAGCTTTTCAGGATTCTTTTTTCCATCATAAATAGGTAACTCAAATTTCACATCAAGTTTCAAAAGAGATGTTTTCTTAGGTTTCTTTTTTTGTTTCAGATTTTGCACTGGAAGAATAAGAAGAAGATGATGATGATGGAGATGATGGAGGTGAAGGTGGTTTATCAACCTTTCCTTTACCTTTGTCCTTCTTCGATGTCTTTGAAGAAGAAGCTCCATCTCTCATCTTCTTGTCTTCGTACAATTCTCCCAACTTCTGCTGCATAGTCAAGAATGCTTACTAAAACTATTCATCACTAATCTTAGTTTCAGTGTTTTCACCTACATAAGATCCTGTCATGGTTAACTTTTGAACGACTTGTCGCTTTCCAATCTCTAGATCAATCTGCTCAAGGATTCCTTCTCCTCGTTGCGACTTTGACCTGGTTAACATTCAATGGAAAATTCTACAAACACAACCTGCTATGATACCAAATTATATGATCTGAAATTATCATAAATTAAAACTTATGTAGAAGTAATTAGCCATTTATGATTTGATTGTTAACTAAAAGTGCGGAAATCAAAGAAAACTGCTTCGGAAGAAGACTTTACGACAGCTGATTAAACATAAGAAAGATGCATAACAAAAGTGAAAACAGTAAAAACATAGTGATACCAGACATCAAAGTTGATTACTGAGTTCGTCCTTGATGGACTATGTCTCCAGGTCCGCTTTCAAGATGGGTGATCGCTTTATTATGATTGAAACCAAGGAGTTTGATTACACAGAGAATAGACTAGACAAAATGTGCATGCAGGCACTTCTGATCACTGTCAAAAGGAAGCTCTCTAAACCAGCTTTCCAACGCTTATCATGGTTCCCAATTCTGACTCCGGATGCTTCTGTTACACTGAAAACAAAACTGCCTATGACCTCCAGAATCTGCATACAAAAACCAAAACCACTAATCTCCATTTCAATGAAGAAAATCCGCCTCTTATAGGCCTACAGGTAAATGTGAACTCCTTTGGGCTAATCATGGCATGAATTTTCTAAATTGGAGGATTTTAGTTTTTGGTCTAACCATGAAATGACACTTAGGTTCATTAGGCATGGTCCTCGAATTAACATAACCAAAACTTAATTTCAAAAACCCAAAACTAACATTATAATAAAAACATAACTGCTGGTGGTTAGTTGACCAGGAGGAGGAGGCTAACAGTTATAGGTGACCAGCCATAGGTTGCCACCTCTGTGCTTGCCTTGACGGTCTCGGCTGATGGTGCTCCGACGGTTCTGGTGTAAACTGTTCACATGTCAACCCGACTCCCCGCGCGACTAAGGCTCGACGATGCTCCGCTGTAAACACTTAACTCTGCGGTTAACGTTAAATCTGTCGCATGCATCTGACCCTTCATGGTTCCATTGTGGTTTCATGCTGCAGTGAACTCTCTGCTTACTGACTCCACTAACATAGCCTATGTTCACATGTAATTGCCACATTTTAAAACCCAGCTGTAGTTAAGAATTGACAGCTTATGAAAACCCCGACGGTTTTCACATCTCCGCTCACATGCTATTTACTCTGCTATGGTGAGAAGTGGTAGTTAGGGAAAGTTTGGCTGAGAGTTGTTATGAGCATAGTTTTAGGGTTTTAGACTTAGGAAATGTATTTTTTTAATACATAGTTGTAATTTATTGTGATATACCATGTTCAATAGGTTTGATAAGTTTAGGGTTAGGTTTAGGATTATGTGTATTAGGTTTGGATTTTAGTCATCAAAATTTTTTTACATCAAAAGAGAAAACCTCTTTACAACTAATTGTCGCAAAGCAACATTCATCCAACACACATCTTCGCCGCAAAGCCACTTTTGTGACGTCATCACATGACAAAAAACCATATCAAACCCTTACAATGGACAACGCACCCATGTCGATGATCAACCTGCGAGTGGATGAAAAAATCCAAATCCTGGGAAGGCGAACGACAACCACATCTCAATGACCAAATCCTGGCAGAACTGACGATAACCACATGTCGACAACTAGGTACAAAACCATCACCATGAAAACCATTAACATCACCTGAACAACCTGAACCATAATCAACACTGTCGAAACTGAACGACACTAGACTGAATGTTGATGATGACACATAATTGAATGCGACGACAAAAATGAACACTGACAATGAACTTGTGCAACTGATCTGACGAGATCCTCTTGGATCAGAGAGCAAAGCCATCGATTCCATACAAACTGATTTGGTTCCAAATATAAAGTTGCAATGCGTACCTTTTGTGTATTTTGCACATTATGGAGATCGAAATATTGTTCCATCTTTAGTATCCATGTTACTAGATCTTTGCCATCAAACTTCCTCATATCAATCTTTGGAACGTGGTGGGTCATTGTTCCAATGTTAAAGTCTATGAAATCATGATTAACATTTATTTTGTTCTCATCATGAGTTTCCTCTACCACCTTTTCACCATTAAGAAGCCTTTCTTGTAACAACTTTGTCAAACCTTCCTTCAAACCTTCCACGTCTTTCTTAAAATCTTCGATGTTGTCATTCTTCGAATCATGATTAACATTTCTTTTGCTCTCATTATGAGTTTCCTCTACTACCTTTTCGCCATTAGGAAGCCTTTCTTGTAGCAACTTTGTCAAACTTTTCTTCCAATCTTCAATGTTGTCTTTCATACCGTCTATCTTAGCTTCCACGCCTTTCTTTAAACCATCCATCTTAGCTTCTGTTACTTTTTGTGAGAGTGAAATTTGTGTACTTGGTCTCGTAATTTAGATATATCATGTTGTATTTCTTCCTCTTCTTCATGAGTCATGCTAGAACTTTCAGGTTTCTTACTAGGTATTTCCATTTTATTTCTTCGGGGCATCAATTAATGATAATAATGCTTTAGTACGCCCTTTGAATTCTTTCAAACTAATTTTGCCCTTTGAATTCCTTCAAACTAATTTTTCAAACCAAACTTATGCAAAATTAAAAAAAAAAACTGCACACATTTTTTCACTTTGTAGGAGCTCGATATTGAATTTGCTGTATCTCTGTAACTTTAGATCTCCAAGGTCTGAAATTGCGTCCTACAGTAGCCCTTTGAGTCCTCTTCCTAACCCCACAATTCTGATCAAGATTTGATTCTCCAAGGAAGAGTTATTCTAAATCTCCCATGATGACTTGATTATAGACTGGTTCAGTAGAGTGAACTTGAATGAAGTGCCATGTGTCACTGTTTCAACCATAGGACCTGAAACCGATACACAAAAAACTATTGGTCATTCTCTTTCTACAACGAAATTTCAATCTGATGCTCAAAAAAAAGTTATGAGATTTTCCCCAGGTCATCTGTTTGAGATATAATTCGGCCTCTTGCAAAAACCCTAACTTCCTTGGATCATATCTCTGAAAATATATCGAGAAAAGATCTAAAATTCGGACCTGAGGTTCAGAGATATTTCGGCTCAAATGGTTTTTTTTTTAGCTTCTGAAACATCGCAAAAAAAAGTTATAGCGAAAATGCCACAATGACCTGTTTGGAGCAGTGAAACCCTGGAATCCAAAGCTTTGATACCAAATTTTATGCAACCAGATCACAAAATAGAAGAAAATATAGGTCAACGTCTTCAAAATCAGCCTCTTCGAGGGGGCAACCTCCTTTACATTACACAAATGAACAATTCTTGGATGATAGAAATGAAAAAACCTCCTTTCTATATATATGAGTCTAATGGGTCACAATATAATCAAGGCCGACATAACAAAAATAATATAAGGGCACAACAATAATAATAGCGGGCTTCTATGGGGCATAATAATAACAATATGGGGACAGTAGGGGCACAATAATAATAATAGTAATGGGGGAATCACTAGTATTATAGGGACCTAACACGGGGATTGATTGGAGAGGGTGTCTCAACATCTTCTTCACAACGAATGAGCCTTGATATGGTAGATGTAATATTAATGTTTTCTTTAAATTAATCTAGTTTCATTTTCTTGTTTTAATGAATTAGAATAAAATTTATTCTAGCACGTTCTTTAACTTGTTTTATTAAATTATTTAATGAAATTGTCTCATTATTTTTCTTTACTATATTTTTGTAGACATCGGCACATTTGATGAGGACATGCCTCCTCCCCCATTAGATGTCTGAGGAGATGAGGAGATGGGTGAGGCCCAAGAGGGTGAGGCACATCCTCAGGAGGGCATGGGCATTTGAGGCTGTAGGGATGGTCTGCGAGTTCGGATGGACTAATACAACAGAATGGCCAGAGTTTTTGTTTGATGCGGGAGTTCACCCTTGGAGGGCTTGAGATATCATCATAGATCCTAGTTTCATGGTTATGTACAGGGTTTTGTCCGCTCGATATGATGTCTCTTATGCGACATATCATCAAAGCTAGTAGGTTATTGATAACGATGAAGGATGTAGACCAGCATCATGCAGTGGCAAAAACATCATAAAATGTAGGAGAATTATAGCTTCCAATCCATCAAGATTTTTGAACTCGAAAAGGGGTTTCAATATTGTAAAGGAATTATAATTCCTTAATTGTAAATATTCCTAGTTTCATTTAATTATTATAGCACAGTCTTAGAAAATCTTTGGATAGGAGAGGTTTTTCAATAAGGCAAAAGGAAAGTTTCCTTGAAGAGCATAATAAATTTATTGAATAAATCATGAGAGCTTTAGTGAATAAATTATGAAATCTTTAGGGAATAAATCAAGGAGTGATTTTAGAATTTAGAAAAGATATTGTATTTCTTAATTCTATAAGCTATGGGAAATGAGAACTAATGGCCAAAAGAATGTGGAATCAGGCCAATAGAGAAATGTATGATTGTGAGGTTATGCATGTACAACTTTTCTTTGTTAATGGAAATGAATATTTTCCAAAGGAACTATGTATGACTCGTATTATCTTGTGTTATGTTATATTCTTTGAGTTTGCATGAAAAAGTTAATTTGAGTTTGCATGAACTTAGAAGTGGAACAATTTGTGTGAATTGTTAGAGAGGTGTGTAGAAGTGGACATTGTAGGAAGAGGTGAATTATTGCTGCATCAAGTGGTATTTGAGTTGGTAAGCTCTTTGGAATTGAGGATTGCAACCAAAAGAAGGACGACTTCCAACAAGTAGTGGTTGGATAGAAGTTGTCAGAGGGAAGTTTCATAGCAAGTGTGGGTAGAATTTCCAAGGGAAGGTTCTAAGGAGAGAACTAGAGAAGATACCAAATGGCCAAGCTAGTGAAGAAAGCTTGATGAGGTATTGAGTAACAAGAAGAGCAGACTTGCTATAGAGGATAGGCTTGGTTGCAGTTCACTATTGAGCATGGAGAAGCTCACAAAGATAGAGAGAAGAATGACCACAAAGGGTCATGACAAAGGTTTAGGTGGAAGCCATAACAAAAGGAAAGAAGATTTCAAGGCAAAAGATATCAAGAAGAAAATGAGTGATGAAGAGTTTAATAGAGAACTCACTGACATTAAAGTACAGTTGGATGTACTTATGGAGTTGTTACAATAATAAGTTGAAGACCATAAATGTGGATGGATTTTTAAGATGAAAGTTAAATGGATGATTAAGAATTTGCATGCATGAAATCAAAGAAGATGGATGAGGCATCTGATCAGAGACTAGTTAAGGATGCTTGGAGAAAGTGAAAAAGAGAATGTGTACATTTGTGAACCAGAGAAAGGACCATTGCTTGGTGAGAATGAAGATGAGGGGATTTTTGCAAGTCTCATGAAATACTTGGAGAGTTCATGTCAACATGTGGATGTGTTGATAGAGGAGATAAAAGAGGCTGAAAGTCCAAATATTTTTGAAACTGATATTTTGTGGATGGTGATGGAAAATAACCTAGAACTGTCATGAAGGTGAGGGAAGAAGAAAAAAATGTCTTCTCAAGGCATAGAAGGAAGAAAAAATCAGAATTTTTCATTTTGATAGAGGATGAGGTAGCATTCTATCTTGAATAAAACCATGATGAAAACCATAAATTAATGAACAAAGAGATCGCTAATAGATAGTTAAAGAAACATGTTGTTGCAGAGGACAAAGAAGATTTGGCTCATGGAGATAGTCAAAGGAAGCATAAAGAGAAAGAGAAACATTCATAATTAATGCTGACAAATTTTTAAGAAGAGCTAAGGATGTTGGAAGAGTGGTTAATTAATCCAAGGATTGATGGAGAATACTACATGAAAGTTGCGGGCATAAAAGGAGTGCTTAAGGCATCAGATGAAGAAAAGAATAAGAATTCTGCAGATATTAAAGAAGAAAACATGCAACAACAACCAATGAGGAGTGACAACAACAAAGTTCAATGAAAAAGGAGCAACATGTACCAGCTAGGAGATCAACTGGACATTGAAATTGATAGGATGAGAATACTAATGATGAAAGTGAATGAGAAATTGCACACTAATGTAAGAAGGGTAGTCAATCGTAGGATGAAAATGAATGTACAAGAGTACATCAACAAAGAGAGTGGAAAACTACAACATAAAGTCTGGAAACCTAGAAGGTTGAAGAAGACAATGACAACAACAACAAAGAAGCAACATGAAGAGGGAGGTGATAAGTTACAATACAAAGTTTGGGATCTAGGGGGATTTGACAATTAATCACACATGACCAGAAGGTGATGAATTCTTTCTATCTTGGGAGTCTAATGCAGGAGCCTTAGAGCTTCCACTCCATTAAGATTTTTGAAAACAAAATCTCCAAAAGGGGTTTCAATAGGAGAGATTTTCCATAAGGCAAAAGCAAAGTTGTCTTGAAGAGCATGATAGATTTTTGGAATAAATCGTGAGAGCTTTAGTGAATAAATTATGAGAGATTTAAGGAATAAATCAGGGAGTAATTTTATGATTTAGAAAAGATATTGTATTTATTAATTCTATAAGCCTATATTCAATGAGAACTGATGGCCAAATGAATGTGGAATCAGGATAAGGGAGAAATGTATGATTGTGAGATTATGCATGTACAACTTTTCTTTGTTAATGGAAATGAATATTTTCTAAAGGTGCTGTGTATGACTTGTATTATATTGTGTTATGTTATATTCTTTGAGTTTGCATGAAAATTTTAATTTGAGTTTGCATGCACTCATTGAAGTGGAACAATTTGTGTGAATTGTTGGTGAGGTGTGTGGAAGTGGACATTGTAGGAAGAGGTGAATTATTGCTGCATCACATCAAATGAGGGTGGTGATGATGATGATGAGGGTGATGATCATGATCATGATGATGAGGGTGGTGATCATGATGCTTCTGGTAGTACCACCTCATCAGATCATGGCCATCAGGGTGTCGATGATCCTTCTAGTAGTACACCTCTCGTTAATCACTTGATGATGAGATGCCAGAGCTAGAGGACATGCCTCATGTTTCTCCTTATAGAGCATACCAACCACCTCCTCCTCCACCTCAGAGTTCACCATACTGCATTGAGGGCATAAATGTAGTTCACCATCCATCATCTTCTACTCATGCAGACTAACCACTTCCTCCTCCACCTCAGCTGAGTTCGACAGATAGACGTTGATCATGTAGTAGTTGACCATCCATCATCTTCTACTACAGACCAATCTGACACTACATCTTTTTTATTGGATATTTGATTGCACTTATTTGACTTGATGTAGTTATTAACCTCTCTCTCTATCTCTCTCTCTCTCTCTCTCTCTATATATATATAGATATGGTGCATTTTTTTGTTCATGTTTATGTAATTAATTTATATGTTGGTGTTGATGTGTATATTGTTAGGTCATGTTAGATATGTTCATTTAATGTGCTTGAAGATATATGTGTATGTGATAGCAATTATTTGACATGAGATTTATATTGATTTGAGGATGTGTGTGGTGATGATGTTAGATTACAATGTTTGTGTTTTGTTAGATATGATCACGATGATGATGCCTTGTTGGATTATTAGATTTATGTACTAGCTAATGACATTTATATGTGCTAGAGGTGTATATAATTAGATGATGGTAGTGAATTCAAATGTGTATCTTAGATGATGTTTATGATTGTTAGATGGTTATAACAATGTAAACTTTGAAACATGAACTGATACTGTTACCCGTTTCATAGAGATAGAAAAAAGTGACTCGATTTTGAAAAGGGGTGATGCATAACACACATGTTTTTTTTAGAGCATAGTTTTTGGCACTTTAAATTTTTTTATGTACATTATGTTTTAGAATGGTAGTGATTTTCATGCTGATTTAAAAAAGTGGTAATTCTGCATCAAGCCATTTTCTTAAAAGACCTATTTTTTGACCTTAAATTTTCGAATGTATGAAATGTAAATAATTATTTTATAAATTTAATAATTTTTGAAGTGGCCTGCTTCTTCATATTTTCTTGTTTTTATTTTAATTTGTTTGTTTGTTTGTTTGTAGTGAGGTTTTCATTGTTTTGCATATTTAAAGAAGGTCGATATTTTGAATTTTCGATATTCTACATATTTATACATCGTTAATTAATATTTCAATCCACATGAAATAATTGTCTCTAAAAAACAATAATTTTTAACAATTGACAAAAAAAAAACCATTTTTAACATAAATATAACTAAAAAACTACACGTTTTGATAATTTTTTGTTTTAGAAATAGAACATGTGAAAATCACAATTTTTATAGGAAAAATTTTAACTAAAAATGGTTAAATAATAATATATATATATATTATTATATATATATATATATTATATATATATATATATAATATATATATATTATATTATGAATTTCATGTCAAAAAAAATAATAATCACTGTTTTTTTTTTCAAAAAATAATGATTAACATAAAAATTAATGCGAAAATCACATAATACAAATATTGAATGCATAACAACTTCAATTGAGTGTTTATTCTTCTCATAAAATGTCAAAGTCAAAACATTACAAGTATAACTAATTAATAGTTACAAAAAATGAGCTTGATTTCCAAGCATAACTTCAATTTAATCAACAATGTCACGTAATCCAAACTCTTCATCCTGTGGAGTTTCATCATTGTTTTCTTCCACAGTATTTTCTGCTTCATTTTGCTAATTTTCCTCCTCTAATGGATCTTTGATGTCTGCAAATCTCCCAATGTATGCCTTTCCAATTATTCCTTGTAATGGTGGTTGGGGCTACTTTTTTGCCACACGTGATTCACTAAAGTCCCCTTTCTTCAACCCAATTTCTTGCATTGCATATGGAAGAAATTGAAGAGCATTAATTCTTTGCTGAATAGAATTGCACTGTATTGGATCTTTTTCAATGACAATGCAATTTATTCCTTTTTGAAGGCAACATGCTAGTGTTGTACCTAATTATCAAGCACAAAAGAAATAATGAAGTAAATTAGTACAATGACATATAAATTAATAAATAACATATTGACATTCAATTCGATATAATAAAACTTACGTGAGCTAGAAAATAAATCCAAAACCCAATCTCGTTCATTTGAACATATGTCTATAAGATGGTTTTTGATAAATGTTAACTATCTCTCCTTTTGCTTCTTTGTCTTCATATGTTAGTTTTCTCACAACAACATCATAAGTCAGTATTTGGCTATGACTCTTTCCATCTACCTGATTAAAAAACATAGACATATAGCTATCATCTTTTGCCCAACTATTAATATGGATGAACTAACAATCATTTATAAATGGTTGATCTTCATGGTTAAGAAGATTTGACTTTTTACTGTAACATAAAATAGTAAAAGTTCAATTAACTTGTACATAAATGAATTTTTTAACATTAATCAAATATACATTTTAAATGTCTTACCATGTAAGCTGCATCCTTGAATTTGTTTCCCTCTTGAAGCTTGACAATAACATTGCCAATTGTGTGTCTGAATGAAATGTCACAAATCTCCATAATGGTGATGACGTGACTTCTAGAAATCTCGCAACCACTTTACTGAGAGCTTGAAAAGTATAAGGGTCACTATCATAGTCAATGTTTGGAATATTGAAACCATGGGGAATATCTGCAATAACTAGGGCATAATCCTTTTTAGGTATGAGTTTAGCAATGTCTTCACAGTCACCTTGTATTACTTGATATTGAATAGTGTCTAGCCCATTCCAAATGAAATGAGTAAGAGTTGGATCAAGTTCAACATTCTTAAGACGTTGCTTCTTTAGCCTTTCGATCTTTATTTTTTCAATAAAGGTTCTGAAACTATTTGGTGCTCCATTTTCATCCTTCTTCATATTTTATAAAATAAACAAATATATGTGTAAGTTATAAATTAAAAATAGTATACATATGAATAAAAATGAATGCATAAATCAACCTATCTTTTTAAATGCAAGATAATTTTTTTTAATGTTGATGTAGAACTTGAATCGAGATAGTTGTGTACAACATCATCCCAACTATCTTCATTCAACAATTTAACCATTTGTTCTTGAATTTTCATGTAAACTTTATGACTGCATAGATAAAGTAAAAAAAAATTAATATAATGATATGTAGAACAAATACTACCAAGAACAATATGTTATATTTAAAAGAAAATTATAATCTAGAAATAAATAAAAATAATTCAACAAACTTACTTTTGAAATTCCCCAGAGATTTCCTCCAATGATAATTCCCCTGACCTCACACGAGATAATATTGCTTTGACAAGTTTTTCATCCTTCACTCCTTAAAATGCTCTCCAAGGTGTGATAGTCATATCTTCTGGAAGCTGCTTCATTTTAGGACCTGATTTAATGTTGCTACATATCAATGGCTTAGACTTTTTGACCTTTTGGTTTTGAATGCCATTGTTTTTCCACATGCTAAAAATCTCATTAATCAACTCCCATATCTCTCCAGTTCTAAATGCCAACTGGAAAATGTTATCAACACCTCTGAATAAATCACTAAATTTGCCGCCTTTGCCACCTTTTGAATTGATTTTCTCTTCAATTTGATAGCCCATTTCCATACAACATTCCTTTCGGAAATCTATAGTAACATTTATCCTATCTCCACCACATTTTTCTTCAAATTCACTATGAATAAATCTAACCTTTTGGATGAAAGTCATAGACATCCTATATTCATTATCTGAATTATGATCCCATGCCACTAACTTTGCTTCTCTATTTGATAAACCAGAATAATTAATACATTTCGTTATTTCAAAACGTGGGTTATTGGGATATTCCTCCATCAATTGTCTTTCAGCTTCTATACAATGGTTCCACCCAAGCACATAATAATTGTATTCAAAAAATTTTGACTTATCAAATGCTTCTTTGTTGGGAAATTGAATTGGATCAACAAGAAGTACATAATTAACCACATGAGCATATGGATTGTACCTCATCAATGTCTTCAAGTTGTGAACATGCAGATGGTGTGGCTTTCTGATTTGATATTGACATTGTCCTTCACTTGCCTTATAGATTTGTCTGACATTAAGCTGAAATGTACGATCATCCTCAATTAAGTTTCTCTTTGTCAAGTTTTGTCAAATGGCATTTTGTTTTGTTTTGATAATGCCAACCTCTAAATTAGCTCTTGGTGTAATGATTTCTCTGCTTTCTTTTGTAGTTTCACTAGGTTCTTGACTATTGGTAATGACTACTTCAAAATGTTCAACTTTACTTTTCTTCTTTATAACATTCTCATCACTAACTGTAACAGATTTATTCTTGGGCATTGTTACTTTTGGTCTTTTACGGCTCTTCTCAATTCCATTGTCATCCTCAGTAACGACAACATATTCTTCACTGCCAGTTTCAACTTCCTCGTCTTCAAAAATAATTTGTCTACCCTTGCTAGATTTATCCACTAGATTTTTTTTTTTTTTTTTAATCTAATCCCTTGGATGTAGTTTTGTAGCATCATGAATTACTACATTTTGCTTGTTTGCCATATCTTCTTCTTGAAATTGAGTAGAAACTGCTGACAACTTTCATAATATCATGCTCTATGAAATGAATGCCTCCCAACCTAATTGAACAACTTTCAACAAATTTTGCCAAACAAAATATCATATGTCAATAAAAACAAAGTTAAAAAAATATAGTGAGACAGTTACAAGAATGCAAAACAAAGATATAAATAACAATATTTACAATATTTTGTTTCATTTCATTTACGATTTGTTTACACAACTTTGTGGATACCTCTCTCGTGTCATACAATGAATATGATAACTAGTATTTAATCATTTCATGTGACTTGGGCAGTTTTATAAGTATGTAAACAACTTCACTGTTCGGTACCGAACACATGTCTATGGCTCTTCCCATCACGTCATAAATTCCATTATCATTAGGTATATCAACATATATATATATTTGCACATTTTGGCTTTATCTTTCTTTCACATATTGGGATTTTGATGGAAGTTTCACTGCTTTTGATTTCTTCGAGTATGAAATCATTTTATTATCATTTAGGGCACTTGAAAGATTTGTAGCCATCAGCTCAGGTGGGGTTCGTTCACCAATGTTTTTTGAAGATCCACCTTTAAGAGCCTTTGGTCCAGAAAGATTCACAAAAATCTTCTTTGATGCCATTTTCTTGAAAAAAACACACATAAATCAGTAAATGACAAAAACATAGTAATTTAAATTAACAATGAAAATAATAAATGATAATTAATTTTATAAATCATAACAATTGTTGAGTATGGAGCATGATTCTTTAGAGGTCTTTGTTTTAACCGGATGTATACTCCAGGAAGTTTGTATACCCCTCCACGCGGTGGGAGGGGACTTGTCCCCCTCCGCGAGGGTTCAGGTGGGCCGATCCCCCCCAGCCGGGGGGTCCGGGGGCCAGCGGTCCCCCGGCGGGGGTTTAAGCGGCAACACCCCCGAAGCTAAAAATAGATGTAAAATTGCCTTGTAAAAGTATAGTAATTTTTAGTCAATCTAGGCCATTCATTAGGTGGATGATCTGACAATAGAACTTATCTTTAGTTTAGGTTTTTTGCCCTAGAAGGCAACCCCTCTCTTTGTATAAGGGCATTGTATTTAAGGCTGTGTAATAGATATGTATTCTCTGAGCGAGAAATAGAGAGGTGAGACTGTGAGAGAAAACAAAGGATATTACAACGGATCTGTTGTAGGTTGTGTCTCTTCATTTTGCTGGATAATAGAAAGGAAGGACTGGCTATTCAGGGTGGACGTAGCCCAAACTGGGTGAACCACGTATATCAGTGTCTCTCTTGTTTTATGCGTTTTCTGTGATTAATTTTCTGCAATATTTTTATGTGTTCCATTGCTCCGTAGTATATAATTGTCTAACAAAAATTTCGAAAAAAATAAAAAAATACATCGCTTTGCCACTACACCCTGAAAATCGGCCGGCCAACCGAGCTGGTTGTTGGGTCCAATCCCTTAGCCCACCTTCGTGGCCCAACCACTTCCCCCCACCCAACCCCGAGCCGTGCCACCCCAGCGGCCTGCTCGCCTGCGGGGTAGTGGGCCGCCCAGCCGGCCCAGTCGCGAGGTGGTGGGCGATTCCCAGAATTGCCCGCCACCCCGTGGGAAGGTGGGCCGGGGTGGCATGGGGGGTGCTAAGGTAGCCCCCCCGCGGGCAGGCCGATTGTCAAGGTGGCGTGGGGGGTGCTAAAGCAGCCCCCCTGCGCCACCCCGTAGCACCCCCGCCGCCGGGTGGCGGGTCATCGAGGTGCGCGGGGGGGGGGGGGGGGGGCGCCAAGGTAGCCCACCCGGTGGCCCACCCGCTCACCTGCGAGGTGGTGGGAAATTCCCAGAATCGTCCGCCACCCCGCGGACAGGCTGACTGTCAGGGTGGTGTGGGGGGTGCTAAAGCACCCCCCCTGCGCCACCCCGGCGGCGTGCCCGCCTGCGGGGTAGTGGGTCGTCGGGGTGGTGTGAGGGGCACTAAGGCAACCACCCTGGTGTCCCACTCGCTCGCACCCCGATGGCCCACCACCCCACGGGCGAGCGGGCCGCCGGGGTGGTGCGGGGGGAGTTGGGGCGATACCCCGCCCGCCTACGGGGTGGCAAGCCACTGGGGTGGCAAGCCATTGGGGTGGCAGGTCGCCAGAGTGGCATGGGGGGGAGCTGCCACAACTCCCTCCCATGCCACCTCGGTGGCCCGCCCGCCCGTGGGGTGGCAGGGTGATTCTCAGAATCACCTCGCCACCTTGGTGGCCTGCCCGCCAGCGGGGTTGGGCAGAGAGCCGGGTAGCCATTCTTATTGCTCCTAACCTACGGGCCTGTTTGGCCGCCGTGAGATTTACTGGGCCCACCATGGCCACTGCGGACGTAGTGGGTAAATTTGGTCCGCAAAAAGTTTTAATTTAAAAAAAAAATAAACTTCATTAAACTTATTTAATATTAAAATTTGCAAGGAAAAAAATTAACTAACATTTCAATTGTGAGAATTCTCCATTGAATATGTTGTTGATAGCAATGTAGCTGCTCCACAAATTCGCTCCAAGTCTTTTAACGAACCTCATAAAACCTTGATGTGATGTGAGTAATAGTGATAACGAAATTTATTATATAGGTGAAATTATGGAGATGTTTTACCATACGATTAATGTGGGATTAATTTGTTTTAAAATTTTCTTAACATGTTAATTTTTTTATTGCGATATAGGAAACTATGATAAAACAAATATTATGGAATTGTTTTATAATGCAGTGAATGTGGGATTAATTGTTTTAGAAGGTATTAAAAAAAAAAAAACCATTCAATTGTTTAGTAAATATTATATAGTTTAACTATTAAAATAATTTAGGTAAAAGTTTTAGTTTACAATTTTAAATTTAATGATTTATTTAGTTATCATTTTTCAATAAATTGTAGAATAAAATAATGAAGGAAAATATATGAAACAAAATTTTTGGAGGGAAATATTTTGGCGAAACTTTTTGGAGGGAAAATTTCATTCTTTAAGCTATATAATATTTTTAGGACAGTCTGCATTTGTATCATTCAACCTCTTCTATTTGAAAGGGATGGATTCTCTTGATAATGAAGTTTCACTTTGTAAAGCATCAACATCTTTATTGCGTAACAACTCTAATCATATTGATGAATATAACGGAAATTCTTCCACTATGAATAGAAAGTCAATTCTTCCAGTTAGTCCTAATCCTAAGGACTATGAGAGTAGCACTGATGAAAGAGGGAATGAAGAATTTCAAATAAATAAAGAGTCACGGATTCCACTTAGTCCTAATCCTAAGGATTATGAGAGCAACAATGATGAGGAGCATGACGAAGAATTTAAAAATAATGGAGTGTCACGATGTCCAATTAGTCCTAATCCTATGGACTATGAGAGCAGCAGTGATGAAGAACATGATGACGAATTTCAAAAGAATGGAGTGTCACGGTGTCCACTTAGTCCTAATCCTATGGACTATGAGAGTAGCACTGATGAAGAGCATGATGACGAATTTCAAAAGAATGGAGTGTGATAGTGTCCACTTCGTCCTAATTCTAAGGACTATGAGAGCAACAGTGATGAAGAGCATGATGACGAATTTCAAAAGAATAGAGTGTCACAATGTCCTCTTAGTCATAATCCTATGGACTATGAGAGTAGCAGTGATGAAGAGCATGATGACAAATTTCAAAAGAATGGAGTGTCACGGTGTCCACATAGTCCTAATCCTAAGGACTATGAGAGAAACAGTGATGAAGAACATGATGAAAAATTTCAAAAGAATGGAGTGTCACGGTGTCCTCTTAGTCCTAATCCTATGGGCTATGAGAGCAGCAATGATGAAGAGCATGATGACGAATTTCAAAAGAATGGAGTGTCATGGTGTCCTCTTAGTTCTAATCCTATGGACTATGAGAGCAGCAGTGATGAAGAGCATGATGACAAATTTCAAAAGAATAGAGTGTCACGGTGTCCACTTAGTCCTAATCCTATGGACTATGAGAGCAGCAGTGATGATGAATTTCAAAAGAATGGAGTGTCACAGTGTCCACTTAGTCCTAATTCTAAGGACTATGAGAGTAGCAATGATGAAGAGCATGATGACGAATTTCAAAAGAATAGAGTGTCACGGTGTCCTCTTAGTCCTAATCCTATGGACTATGAGAGCAACAGTGATGAAGAGAATGATGACGAATTTCAAAAGAATGGAGTGTCACGGTGTCCTCTTAGTCCTAATCCTATGGACTATGAGAGCAACAGTGATGAAGAGCATGATGACGAATTTCAAAAGAATGGAGTGTCACAGTGTCCTCTTAGTCCTAATCCTATGGACTATGAGAGCTGTAGTGATGAAGAGCATGATGACGAATTTCAAAAGAATGGAGTGTCACAGTGTCCTCTTAGTCCTAATCCTATGGACTATGAGAGAAACAATGATAAAGAATTTCAACTAAATAGAGTGTCACAATGTCCACTTAGTCCTAATCCTATGGACAATGAAAGCAACAGTGATGAAGAACATGATGAAGAATTTCAAAAGAATGAAGTGTCATGATGTCCACTTAGTCCTAATCCTATGGACTATGAGAGCAACAATAATGAAGAGCATGATGAAAAATTTCAAAAGAATGGAGTGTCACGGTGTCCTCTTAGTCCTAATCCAATGGACTATGAGACCAACAATGATGAAGATCATGATGACAAATTTCAAAAGAATGGAGTGTCATGGTGTCCACTTAGTCCTAATCCTATGGACTATGAGAGCAGTAGTGATGAAGAGCATGATGAAAAATTTCAAAAGAATGGAGTGTCTTGGTGTCCTCATAGTCCTAATCCTATGGACTATGAGAGCAGTAGTGATGAAGGACAGGATGAAACACTTAGTCCTAATCCTAATGACTATAAAGGTAGCAGTGACAAAGGATAGGATGTAGCTTTTCAGTAGGTAAACAATCACATTCTCGACGTAGTCCTAATTCTATGGACTATGAGAGCAGCACTGACAATGCACACGAGGAAGCATATCCAATAAGCATCGAGTCAAATTTTCCATTTAGTCCCAATTCTAAGGACTATGACAGTAGCACCGCAGAAGGGGAAGATGAAGAATATCCTTAAAGTCAGTATTTGAAAAGCACAACTGATCATAGCGTGAATAAAATTCCTCTTAATGATGATGGAAATGCTTATACAAATGATGATCCAATGATGGAGATGTTGCCAAGAAACATTGTATCGAGGAGTAGGAGCAGACCTTTTCGTATCAATGCAATATGTTCTAGTTATACAAGGGGTAGAGCAGAATATGTGACGAGAAGAAGTTCTATCAGTGCTCTCATTTCAAGTGAATGTTGCTAAAAAGATTGCTTGAAACATATGAAATTCAAATTTGCGTTAGAGAGAAGGAAGAGATATTTGTCAATGAATAAAAACATGCAAAATTCATATTTAGTTGGGTGCATGCAATCTACATTGTCAGGTTATGATTATCATATTGGGTCTTTATTTATCTGTAGAAAGGCTTTCAAAATGTTTCATTCGATGGGGAATTTTCGTCTCTCGAGAATTCAAGAAAATTTAGAAAAGGATCCCACATTTTATTCAAAAGTACGTCATAAATGACAATTTGGGCCATTATCAAATACTGCAATGTCATGGATGAAAGATTTCCTTCCAAAGCATGGAGAGTGTATGCCAAATAGAGAGAAAATACATATTCCAGATAATTTTTCAAGATGAGAAATCTACAACTTATATAAAGAATATGCAGATGGTGCTGAGAGACATGGTTGGTTTATTACATATCAATATTTTGTGAAGGTATGGAAGAAATAATTCAACAATGTCCTTATTCCTAAGAAGACAAGGATGGGGATTTGTAGTACATATGCTTCTCTTAAATAAAAAAGGGACAAATGTGACGGGTCAGAAAGAGGTAAGCATTCATAACTTTAACTTTTAAAATTGTATAGTCATCAACTATGAAAACATATTTCTTAATGGCTTTCTTTTATGTTGTGTAGATTCAATTGTCAAAGAACTTCAGGAGCATCACGAACAACAAACAAGTGAAAGGAAAAAGTTGTACAAGCATTGAAAGAAGTGTTATGATAACATGAATAAATATTTGGGTTTGATAATTGATGGTATGGACCAGAGGAAAACACTTTTACCACATTTTGTTCACACACCCAAAAATTTACAGGAGGAAAATTTTATTCAGTATCACTTGGTCGGTCGTATGGTCTTCAAATGTTTCAAGGGTGTACTTCACAGCTCCAAATATTCATAATGATGCACATCTGACAATAACCATAATTCATGATGTGCTTTCTCATTGGTTTGGTAATCTTCCTGAAGTTTTGTATCTACAATTGGACAACACTTTCCGTGAAAACAAAAATCATGTTGTTTTTGGATATCTAAACATGCTTGTTGAATTGAGAATTTTTCAGAAGGTAAAGGCTAGGTTCCTTCTTATTGGGCACACTCATGACCATATTGATCAGATGTTTAGTCATTTTTCAGTCACATTGAGGAGGAAGGAAGTTGGGAGCTTGCCATCATTAACTGAATGTATAAGAAATCATACATGCCAGAGTCTACTTTTGATGTGTTGGAAGAAACTGTTGACATGAGAAGGTTTATTCTAGGATCGCATGGTGAGGAGAAATGCATTGAACAACTTAACGACATTAGCTTCCAACATCAATTTCGTATCAAAAAAATTGATGGGAAAACACTAATATGGAGCAAGAAGTATTCAACTACTATAGAATGGGCATCGTCATCAGGTTTGGAATTTTTGAAGTTCATTCCAGATCATCCAATATTTGCATCAAAAATATTGTTATTACAATCAGTTGGTGAAGTTCATAATGCACGCAGATAGAATAGAGATATAAATTATTCTGATTGCCTATAAGAAATTAAAAAATGTATTAGATATACATATGAGTACTTTGACATTGCTGGTTCAGTTTGGTGGGAGTCATTTTTCAATAATCAAAGTGATATCATTTCAACAACAACAAATGAAGGTATACCTTTGAAAAATCCATTTATTTGGCCACAAATGTGTCGAATGAACATGAGGAAATAAACATTGTTGAACAACAACAATCTCAAGGTATTATTAATTCTTCACAGGTATAGGAAAGAGAGATGTATATTGGTTCCAGAAGATCTCGTGCACAATGTGAAGCCATGAAAGACCTTTACAGGGGTTCAATACAGGATATTAAGGAGGGTTGCATGATCGTAGTGCTAGCAGATGGAGATTCCAATGGCTATCCATTCTGGGTTGCTAAGGTTATAAAGGTCTTTACAAAAAATGAGGATGTTATAGGTGTTGAAGCACATTGGTATGCCACAAATACACACCCATTCAATGGTGTGTATAAGCCAGCGATGGTAGTTGACAAAAAAAATGGCGGAAAGAGAAAAAGAAAGGGTACAAATATAAATTGCAGCCGCACAAACATCTTAAAATTGGAGGATGTTGACATACTTTTTTATGACTTCAATTTAACAAAGAGAGGAACTCTTCGCTTCAAGACAATAAAGATTTTGAAAAGGTTGTTACCAAAAGAAATAGTGTTGAGATGGGAGTCTATTGAAAATAGTCATAGATCTAGAAGAATTTTGAAACCTGAAATGGTGGGCATGCATGTGGACTCAGATGGGGTACTAGTTGATGAAAGAGAAGAATATGGAACATCTTCGTCAGCATCCAGTCATTCATCTGAAGATGTGAATTCTGATGGCGTGTAAGAAAATATGAGTGATTTTGAATAATTGTCTAAGACAGTTTATATAACTGATGTTTGCTTCGTATCTTGAAATAAAATTTTTGATTTCCATATGGTGTTAAATCAAAAGTTATGAGTCATTTTTATGTTGTTGGATTATATGTCTTAATTATGACAATTTTTATTGTTTAGAATATCTACAACACAACATTAAATTATATATAATGTATGTTTCATTCAATATACAAATAATGACATTTGGATTCATTTAGTCATGTAATTTGTTAATAATGTCACGGTTTTTTAATTTTATGGTTGAAAAAATTTCAATTTCTTCTGTATCTCACATGTTATGGTTGAAAACATGTTGAATTTATACTTAGGAAAGAAAAATGTTATTGTACCAAAAACATTAGTGTGTTTTTTTCCTCATAAACAACTTTTTTTTGCACATAAAAATTCAGTTTTACAAGCATTTTTAAAAATGATGAAAATTGACTCTAAAAAAAATTCATCGTTCCAGTATCAACACTTTTTCGTTTTCAGGGTGATTTTTGCATGCAAATTCATTTTCATTGCCATTTTTAAAACATGTTCAAAATTGACCATAAAAAAAACCATCGTTCCAGTATACACACTTTTCGTTTTTAGCACTGTTTTTGATGTTTTTCCGGGTTTTTTTTGGCGAGAGTTCCTGTTTTGAGTTTATAGTTCTCGTTTCAAAGTTTACATTGTTTTATCATCGTGATGTTTATTTTTATGATTTATTATTATTATTATTATTATAGATTATGTATTGGTGAACCTATATCAAACTTTTATATATAAAATTGCATGCAAAACATTGCCTCCATGGCAGTCGTATGCCATAAGTAACCATCCATACCAACCTCCATTTGATTGCCTCCATTGCCAAATTGCGATGAATAACTAATATTGCTGTAGTCATTCCTAATTGGTGAATCTGGAGGTATTGGGAATTGAATAGGTGGTTGATTCAACCATTCTTTGTATGCTTCCTCTTTGATTCTTACTCTTAATGCAACGTTCTCTTGAGTTGAATTTGTAGTGTGGTGCTCATGAAGATGTTAAGTGGGTTGTTCATAATCACTAGAGTCCTAATTTCAAAAGATATTGAGCGTCATTAGTACGATACCAATGATATTAGTAAGCTCGTCAATGCAATTGGTTTTTTGTAATTCCCTTATACCAAACAATTATTACTATTAGCTACCTATACCAATAGGTTTCATTTTTCATGATTGGCAGGGGAAGTGCCAATATGATCTACTTTGGTGATACAAAGATCTCATATTCTTGTGGAAGAAATATACTTACATTTGGTTGATGCTGCCCTACTTCTGAATGGGTGATCCAATAGCCTAAGCTGGGTCATGACATGTTTCAATTTTTGTTGTAGATTAGAGAAAGAAATCTGTCCAAACAGTTCAATCTTGGCAGGTAAAGTAGATAGGTAGAGAATGAAGGTTCTCAACTGCTTAATCTGGGGCCTTGGAAGCAATAAGGGTAGCTTTAGATAGAAAATCAAAAGAAAAAGCCAAAGGAAAAGAAAAGACACAGAAGGGTTTGCAAGTCTAAGTGCACCCTCCTTGGAGTAACAAAAAATGCTAGGCAATAGAGTGGGTAGGTAGATGGGGTTGCAGAAAGCATGGTTTATGGCATTTCATTGGCCTAAGCAAAGGTAAAAACATGGTGCCAGTGCAGATTTCCTATTTCAGCAGTCTTACAGCAATTTAATGAAGCATGTCTAACTTCCAGATTACCCCCCATCACATTCATGGCTAACATCCCTATGTCACCTATGTTCATGAAAGAAGTCAAAGTCTTTTGTTGGTTCTTGTTTCTTTAAGAGCCACATTTCTGGTGTAAAAATTCTTTTCATTTTGATCTACTTCCTAAAAACTAAGTTGATTTCATATAATAGCTTAGTATTTTACCCCCCTCATCCACCTTTTTTCACTCATATTAACTACTAATCTATCACTATTTAACTCCTTATACCCCCTATTCCCCCTATTACTATGTAAATTTGGCAAAAAACCCAAAATATCTATATATCCCCTTCCCCGAGCATTATAGCTCTATGTACCATTTTGAATGTTTTCAAACGCTAAAACATTGAGCGCGACCCAAAGAGCACTGGAAAATTAATCTTGGGATTAATCCAGGATTTGCTTGGATTAATAACCTAAACCCTCTTTGTAAATAAAACCTGTGTAAAATCCCATTTTAACACATAACTCTGCAAAAAACCATAAAAACCCACTTTTTATAATGTTCCGCCGGGCACACATTTCTGAAAATAATAATATTTTATTTGCCCCGCATTCCGTATTGTCCTTGCATCTCATCAACCCATCGACCGTCGGATCTGGGCTTTCCCATCCGACGGCCCACATTCATATCGGACGGGCCCCGACCACCGAACCTTACCACCCGAGAAACTGTCAGAGGGTGACGTCAGGCCTCTGCCACACGTCACCCCCATATTTTCTCGGGCCGCCCTCTGACAATACCATGACCATATCCAGAGCGTCCGAGAAAAACCACTTACCGCTTGTGCTTTACCACCTACCCACGTCACTGCTACGTCACGCCCACGTCAGTTCGACTCGACGCCCTGTCAGCACCCCCGCCCGCCAGCGCTCTGACATGTCCGCCACCTATGCAATCCCCATGGACCACTCACAGGATGCCACGTCACTCGATGACGTCATGATGACGTCACCCGACCCTGACCCCACCTGATGACGTCATGCTGACGTCATCCAAAAAAAGCGCCAATAACCCAAAAAGTCCATATTTTAGCCAAAATTCGTGTTTTTGTCACTTTTGCCAAAAACACTGTTGCTCACCTCTGCATGCAAATTACGACCATCCATCGCCAACCTGCAGAAATCAACCCAAAGACCGTTGGCACCTTCAACCCACCTGCATTTGTGACCATTGCCGGCAATTCACCAAGTATTTATCCAAAGCATCCCCTCCGCGCTTGGTTGTGTCCATAATTCTCCAAAACTGAATTAAAAAGAGTGAGGAACCTTGTATTTACCAGCAAGTCCCCAGTGACCAGCATTCGTTTTTAGTTGTAAGGTCGAAATTCACCTATTGAGCCCACATTTAGTCACATTTTCCTAAATTCACAATCAGTTCGCGCATTCGTGGACTTAAAACCTGAGCTGCACTAATTCACCGGGGAAACAGTGCTACTAGTCCCTGCATTTGATCAATTAACTCTCTTTTGAGCATTTTACACTATTATCACCACAGTTTACACCATTTTCCCTTACAATTTGCCTTACTTTTGAAAAAATACCCCTCTTTGTTGTTCTGCCCACTGAAACCAGTTCTAGTACAAGTCATAAGTACTACTTAACCATGGAAACACCAGTAGCCCTAAATATTCAACCTCTGAATGCCCCACACAGAGCGCTAGAGTGGAAGGCCCTGAATGATAGAGATTACCAGATGATAGACTCATCTGCCTGAGTTCCAAATTTAATATTCACCTGCAGAATGAGTTAAAAGCCCAATATCTCAGTGGAGCTGATATCTTAGGGATTTGGGACTCCAACCTGCCCATTTACAATCTCCCTCAAGTTAATGTCCTCCCAGACTTGATAAATCAATTCCGTTCCAGCTATGATCCATGTCAAAGAGCTGTTCTCAGCCCCTCAGGCTCAGTATTGTTCCATATCACCCCTGAGGCCATTAATGAGATGCTACACTTTCACACTGCAAAGCCCCTAACTCCTCTCTCTATCAAGGACTTGCTAAAGAAAGGGGGCAAGCTGTCCAGTGCTCAGATCATCAAGATTAATCAGTTATTTGTTCAGCCAAAATTTGAAGCTGTGAGCACCACACCTCCTATAGGATATCAATATCTCAATGAGCTGGGCAAAATGCTGGTGGATTTGATCAGTTACATCTTGGGTTATCGGTCACATGAGGATGTTGATGAAACCATTATGACCATGCTGTCCATATTATCCCCTGGAACGCCTCCTGCTGTGCACTATGATTTTACTACATACATTGCCAATAAGATTCATGAACAATTGATGAATGTAGAAAGGGAAAAGGTGTTTAAATACACTAGGTACATCTATCACTTGTTCTTATTTTATCAGCTCGATGCTTTCCCTGTTCCTCTCAAGAAGCTAAATTCCCAGGGAAACCCAAGGTCTGTAGTGTTTTGGTCTTCAATCTTTCATCATGTATCTTTTTCACCTTACACCTACTGTGAATTCATAGACCTTTTTATCCATCCAGCTATGACCTTGTTATTGGGTGTCCCTCCTCCCAGATTGACAGATGAGATGCAACGGATTCTTCACCTCTCAAAGGCCTACAGCATTGGTGATTGGTACTTTTACCAACACCATACAGTAATTAGAATATATGGCTGTGAGTTGAACACTTATAGGCTACCAAGATATGTCCCTATGAGAATTTTTGCCTCAGAGTATTTTAGGTAGTTCGGAAATGTAGACTTTGTCCATTTCCACAGTAAAAACAAGAAGGTGCAACTAAAAGTAAGGAACCATCTAGGCCCATTTCTATACAACAAAAGGGAGGAAAGATGGAAGGAAGCAGATTTGATCCTAGAGACCCTAAAATTGCAAACAAGTTTCCAATGGGTACCTTATGACCCTAATCATTTCATTTCCCTCAGGAGGGTAAAATACAAATTGGGTGGCTATGCTCACGTGAGACTGCCTCATATTGAGAAATATGCCAATTCATTAAGCTGGAAAGAGGACACTCTAGAAGAGCCAACGACTAGAGAGCAAATGCTATGAAGAGAAGAAAAGAATATTGACAAAGAGGCTGACTTGGAAACTTGTGGGAAGGTTTCCTCTTCCTATCAAAGGAAACTTGGAGCAGCTGCCTCATCCTCTACAGCCCAGCAGCAAGCAGCCGGAACTGTTCAACAGGAATCAAGCAAGGATAAAGGGAAGCATATGGAGTAAGAACAACCACCTCCTATAGCAGAACAACAAGCAGAAAAGCAAGTAGAACAGCAAGAAAAAAGGCAAAAAGAGGGGCAGCCAATACAGCAAGAACAAACAGCTAAAGCCCCAATATCCACTAAGAAACAGGCTCAAGAGAATGTGCCTCCTAGGCAAGAAAATACAGTGGAGGCCTCAGTGCTGCAAACTCCACAGAAAGAAGAAAAGGGAAAGAAGAGGGATAGAGAGCAGGAGACTCCCCTCACCACATCCACAAATCAAGGGGAGAAGAGGCAAAGAATGAATCCCCTCTCCGAGGAAGAAATGCCCATTGGGCAATCATTGGCCATGGGCCCACCGAGCATGGAGGCATCTACCAGTTCCTTTCAGCAGGAAAAAGAAAGAACCCTTGGAGGAGAGGTCAGCTCCTCAAGTCAGCAAAGGAGAGCTGAGACAGGCATCAAGCAACAATTCATTGACATTAAAAGGAGAAATGAGCCACTCAAGCTCCAGATCTACAACCAGTTGCTCAAGATGGCCCCTACCAATCAGCAGAGGCTTATGTCAGCCTACAACATAACAGAAGGGAAAATGACCATGAGTCATTTCATGCCAACCATGCTGCAGCCACAGTCAGTTGCAGACTATATAAGAACCAACCTTGAGGTTCTTGCCAAGGACATCCACCCTATGGACCAAATAGAACTTCACAAGAGAACGGGTGAGATGGTATATTCAACACTGGTAGATAAAACCTTATTGGCAAATAGGTTGGAAAACAACCTAAACAATACAGCTGCCCAACTTGAGTTGGAGAAGGTATCCTCTCAGGCCAAAGACAACAAGATCAGGTCTTTGGAGGATATAATCATAGAGCTTGGGCATGACCCAAAGGATCCAAAAGCTATACAAATGCTACTAAAAATAAGAGATGCAGACCTTGCGGCTCTAAGAAAGATGATTAAAATCCCAACAACCCTTCACCCTCAAACAGAAGAAGTTGCCCAGCAAAGACAGGACCAGGATGTAGCAACATTGTTGGTAGGACTGCATAAGTAGCTAGTGTAAACATAAGGGAAGCTAGAAGAGACAGAGGCTGCACTGCAGGCAACCCTACAGCAGAAAGAAGGAGGTCAAACTTCTCAGCCACCTCCAAAGATCATAAACCTTGAGGAGCCCCCACAGACTACTACTCCTCCCACAGGGCAGACAGCTCCATCAACATCAGCACCAGCACCAACCTCAGAGTAGGCTCTGAGCCTTGATATGCAGAAGTTGATGAATGAAATCAAGATCCTAGAAGCCCAGATGACAGAGCTAAATTAAGCCAAGGAGAATTTAACTAAGCTAAATGAAAAATATGACAAATCCAAGCAGAATGTAGATGAAAAAGGGAGAGAAATAAAAGCTCTCAAAGAGAAGATAAAGGAGCTGGAGAAAGAGCTCACCCTTGACAAAGTGGTGGCTGAGGTCAAGACAGTTTTGTGGGCCAACATTGGCCATTCAATAACAGATCAAAGGCAGTATATTGAGACTATCCATGAGCAAATGGAGCTCATAGGCAAAGCACAGAAGGAAGTCCATAGAGCAAGGGCATCTCTAGGTAGTATGCCTGAGATAGCCAACATAATGATCAACGTTCTTAATAACCACACAGGTCCTCAGCTGGCAGCAATAGGAATATCCAACAGAACTGAAACCATCCAGCTGATAAAGAGGGTCCTCACATTGAAAAGCCTGGTACAAACATTGGATAGAAGAAGCCAAGACATGCAAACAGAAGTCAACAGATTCATGGATAAGTTTGCAGCATTACAGGGCAAAGGTCTTCCTGGCTTGCTGAATAGCGCAGGGAGACTACTATCACATGAGAATTATGCAAAAAGGGTGAACACATTTGCCACCAATCAGATCACTCAAGGATCAAGTACTTCAGAGGTAACAGGGCCAGCATCTAGCAAAGTCTCTATGACAGAGTAGAGAACTTATTTTTTATTATGAATGAGATCAGACATTTGTTTGAAGTGCCTCCACACTTCTACAAATACACAGAGGCAGATGAAACCTTAGATGTAACTTTGAGACATCAATTGCCTACACATGAGTGGTGGACCAGAATGATACAGTTGTTGCTGTAAACAGGAGGCTTTCATTAAAGTTTTTTCATCAAAAAACATAAGTCATCATGTTCAGAAAATGTGATGCATACACTATGACTGGAGAAGAGTGGAATGAGCCAACTCAGCAGGAAGATTCGGCCACTAAAAGCAACACTGATAGCTACAGGTAACAGGGCCGAGAAAGATACAGCATGACAAAGCATAAAGACACATCATTCAGCATTAATGCAGAACGCTCAACCGACTCAATGGCCTCCAAAGGTCAAGAAGATTTCTGACAGAATTAAAGACTATTTATTTTATATTTAGGGCAACAATAACTTCCTTATCTGCTATTTTGTAAAGTTGGTAAGCGTATTTAATTTATCAAGTGACTCAGCGGTTCAGATATTTTGTAAAAACCGATTGTATATATTCCCCCTCGCATAAGCTTGCAGGGGTTGTTGTTTCTTGTTAAAAAGGAGAACTCGGCTGTAATTTCTGGAAGAATAATATAAACAAAGCTTGGAGTTTACAGGAATTGGGTCTTTACTGATGCATGCTGTCTTGGAACTATTGAATGCTACAGGATTCTAGTGCTATGGCTTAATATAATAATTGTTCTCTATCTCTGTTAATGTTTTATTATTTGTTTAACTCACATCTCTCATATGTTGTTCTAAATCTAGGAAGAAAGAAAAAGAATAGCTCAGGATTTGTCCATGGAGACACCCTGATCTCAATCTGTCTTTACTATAAATGTTTTCTATGACTTCAGCTGTTTAATTGGAATTCTTAACTGCTCCAATAAACCCTGAATATTTCACAGTTACTATTTAGTAATTCATGTATGCTACTAAGTAGAAATTTTTGTTCAAATTGTTATCACACTGTCCGTAATTCCATTTCCCACTGTTTCACTCACTAATTAGAATTTATATTAAGAATAGCCATCTAGCCTTGCAGTAAAACTTTCTCCACCACAGGCACCAGGACTGTCTCAGATTTCTGACTCCATATGCCCCATGGACTAGCATCTTTCACACATTTCATGCCCTTCTCATAACAACAGTTCACAACCAAAGTCTCAAACAAAAAACTGAAACTTATAACTAGCCTAAAATCTTCACAAAACAGAGCTAAAACTTAAAGAGAGAGAGCCCTCTCTGATTATAGGTAGCCTAGGACCTATACTCCAAAGCTTGGTTAGTGGTTACCCCGGCCATATTCCCTTGGGAGTCATAGGGAACAACCTGGGTGTTAACATAAATGGCGACTCCACTGGGGACTTCCTTAGGATTTTCTAATTGATGTATATTTCCTAAAGCTACAGATGAAGCCTGAATGTCAGCCATGAAGCCTTCAAAACTATTTCTGTTTTACATTAACAAGTTTAGATAAAAGTTGCTTCAGTCAATCTTCATGCTAGCTTTGAGATATACATAGCCATTCCAAAATCTTGTCTGGTCCTTGCAGATACAAGAAAATTCCAAAAAATACTCAAAAAACAAGTTCAGAAGTTGGCTCCCAAGAAGAATCCACGGTATACAAGGTCAAATCCTGACCCCAATCCACCAACTGTTTTTGAAAACCCTAACATAATCCATAAAATCATTAGGAAGCAGCAAGGGCAGGAAAATCCTACTGATTTGAGTCCTGAGACAGTTTACCCTAACCCTGTTCCTACTCCAATCAAGGTTCTATTCCGGTCTACCCCTGATTCCCCTAGTTCACCATCTACGTCTCAAAGCCCTCCTTTCACACCTTCATCCACTGCACATATTCCCTTGACCAACACTTTAGTTTCTGCCATACCTATTACCCCTGTTGTACCAATCGTTCCTGTTATCCCGTTTATCCCTGTTAATCCTATAAACCCTACAAATATGGCTAATAGATATGCACCCCTGCAGTTACCTGCTAATGCTGCAGCTCTACCTCAGGACTACCAATCCAAAATCTCATATTTTGACTCAACTGGCCCTTTCACAGCTATTCAGCATGCCAAAAGGATGCAAGATCATTTTGAGAACTATGAAATAGATGATGATAGTGTGAGAATGAGAAATTTTTTTCAGAGCCTGACAGGTGATGTAAGAACCTGGTTTAGATCACTTGTTGTAAATACCATAACAACTCCTAATGAGCTTTATCAAGCCTTTACTAACAGATGGGAAAAAAATAAAGATCCCTTGCACATACTGGGTGAATATGATACAATCAAACGAGGTCCTCAAGAGATCGTTTTGGAGTATTGTGCAATATTCAACAATGTATATAACGCAATACCACAGAATTTAAGACCTCCTCCCGATTTAGCTTTGTACAAATTTCCTGATGGTTTTGACCCTGATATGGCATATCAGTTAAAGGAAAGAGCCCCTGAAACCCTTGAAGATGCCCAAAAAGTTGCAGTCACAGTAGAGGCTAACCTAATTGCCAAAGAAAATAGGGCAAGATTGGAAAAGAGAACCACCTTCAAAGAAGAACCCTCAGCCTTTGATCAGAAATTGGATGCAATACTCACTGGTATGTTGGGTGATAGAGTAGAATCAGTTGAGAGAAAGTCATAATGGGAAGCACCACAAAATAACCCTATCAGGAATCCCAATTTTAGGATAAATCAAAACCCAAACATTGGCAAGGCCAGTTCTGATCCAGAGATAAGACCTCCATTCCAGGAAAACTATATTGAAGCATCCACTTCAAATGAGCAAGTAGATGACACCCACATTAACCTGATGGGATTGAATGATGAGCAGCAAGTTTTTCTGAGTCAAGAAGATCATAAGGATGATGACATTAAGCAGTTCCAAACCAAGTCAGGTGAGTCATTTGACTTTAAACAAGGTTATGACACAGCTATTTATGAAGTTCATAAGTAATACAAGCTAAGAAGCAGAACTGTAAATGTAACACAGCCTGAGAAAACAAAGGATAGCCTGCAGCCCAAAAGAGCCATAGCCACAGAGCCACATGACACAACTGATTCAGTTACAAATGAAGTAACTGTTGAAGAAGTTACTGAACCATTTCCCTCAAAACAACAGCCAGTGGTTGCATCACCTTTGCAGCCTAATCCAAGTAATACTCCTCAAGAGATGAGTAAAAAGGACAAGCCTCAAGATCAAGATAAGAATCA
>APFE031661863.1:6811-26624 GCA_000404065.3 Pinus taeda | reverse complement strand
AAAGGTGCAAGAAGTGAAAGATCACATCGAGAAAGAAGAAATGAATCCAACCATATCTTGTAATTCATTGGTTGAAATTACCACTCCTCAAACTATCAAGATAGAAGGACATATCAAGGAGAAAAATGTTCAAGAAGTGAAAGATCACATTGAGCATAAAGAAATGAATCCGACCATATCTTGTAAAGGATTGGAAGAAATTATCACTCAAACTCTAGAGATAGGACATATCAAGAATAAAAAGGTTTAAGCAGTGAAAGATCACATCGAGCATCAACAACAAGTTCTCCAACTTTTAAAGGATAATGCCACTCCAATGCAAAATCAAATGAAACAACAGGTAGATCAACATTGTATTGAAAAATGTTTTGATGTAGGTGATTGGGTATTTTTATTGCTACATCTCAAGTAAGTTATTTATGAGAAGGAAATTTTGGCAATACTACATGCACTTAAAAAATGGCGACCTTACCGAATGGGAAGACTCTTCAGGGATGAGGATGTGGAGGCATTGTTTTGTGCTATTTCTATTATCCAACCAGATTGGATAAAAGAAGCAAGGGATGAATGGAAGAAGGACAAAGAAGTATGGCCACTTATTCAAAAGTTGCAAGAGATCCCAATTCAAACAATATTGCCAGAAATTGAAGATGAAGGAAAAATCATATTGGAACCTGGAGCAGTCACAGAAACAAGAACCCGATAGCTACGAAATTGATCAATTTCAAAGTATCTCATCAAGTGGAAGAACTTACCCGCTGAAGATTCCACATGGGAGGACAAGAATTTTATACAGAAGCATCAAGAGCTACTCAAGCGTTGAGGACAATGCTTTTTGAAGGAGAGGGGCATGTTAGGCCCCTATACTACTAGTGTAACCCCTTATTGTTATTAGTACAACCCACTTATTATATTGATTGTACCCATGTAGTGCCCATATTGTTACTATTGTGCCCCATAGAAGCCCACTATTGTTATTATTGTGCGCTTATATTATTATTGTTATGTCAGCTCTGATTATGTTATGACCCCTCTAGACTCCTATATATTAGAAAGGAGGTCTTTTCATTTGTATTCATCCAAGAATTTTTTCATTTATGTAATGTAAAGGAGGTTGCCCCCTCGAAGAGGCTGAATTCTAAGGTGTTGATCTATCTTTTCTATCTTTTCTTGAGCTGGTTTCATAAATCTATGTTACAATGAGATTTGAAGGCCTACTTGTTATCGGGAAACAATGGAAAACCCCAAAACAACCAACAACCTAAACCTAGGAGACCAAACACCAAACTATGGGCCCTGTTGGGGTAAATCGGTACATCAACTTCCTGGGGTCATAACTTTGGCATACGATCTTTGTTTAATGCACACAATACCTCGTTAGGAAGATTTATCCGAGGACTAAAACTACTCACAGTAAGTATCGAGCTGAAAAATCATATTCTAATCCTATATATCTCTAGTGAGTTTAAAAAAAATGTCGTTTAGGGCCTCAAAATGGCTTTGGAAGTTCAAGACCCAAAAAAACTGCAAAAAATAGTAAATTCTCCTACAATTAAGGAAACTGAAAAGCTGAAAGAAACAATGGTGGGGGTCCATGTGGAATAGGTGGGTGGCCACCAATATGCACCTGGATCACAAAACCCATGCTAACATAATCCCAAAGCATTCTAGGGATTAACAGTGACTGGTACAATCCTACATTTCGGCTTCTCACTTTTTCCTACTAACATAATTTGCATCTTTCCACAAACTGTTTTACATCAACTTGCATACCTATCCAAAAATAAAAATAATTTAATATAAAAAAGGTTTTATTAGTTCCAAAGTGTCCTATTAATCCTCCATTGTGCTTTCCTTTATTAATTTGTCCCTCATGGAACATCTAGGTATGCAAAGCTTATTGTTCTTGAACAACAAACCATCTTGAAACATATAACTTGGTCACTTAGTTGTATTCATGCTAATGATATTTTGATGAGATGTGTATGCTTCTTTGATGTCTATGTCACCCTTGTACATTTCCTATAGTTCAACAAATCCCAAGGCACTGATTTGAAGCTCTTGTAGATCTAAGTTAATTCTACTTAAATCATCATCTACATTATTTGATGATCCACTAGTATGTTTAATTATAAAAGTAAAATTTTGTAGAAACTCTACCCATTTGGCATGCCTCTAATTCAAATTTGGCAAACTTTTTATGAACTACAGAGCATGATTATTAGTAAATAAAATTAACTCTTTGGGCATGAGGAAGGACCTCCATTTTTCAAATATTGAGAAATGACATAAAATTATGTGAAAAGAAGAATATTTTTTCTTTTCTTCATTCAATTGTTCACTAAAGTAAGCAATTGCCTTTACTTCTTGAATTAAAACATCTCCAATGGAAACTCCACTTGCATATGTTTCAACTTGAAAATATTTACTGAAATCTGGTAGGGCTAAAACTGGTTGTTGAAAGATCCTTTGCTTGATCAATTAAAGTTTCTATTAGCTAATAGTCCATTTAAAAGGTTGTCGAATTTCCTTAATAGTTTCTACAATGGGAGCACAATTATTGCTAAAGTTCTTAATAAAATTTCTATAGATGCTTGCAAGACCATGGAAGCTTCTTATCTTAAAATTATTCCTTGGAATAGGTCAATTAATAATTGCCTTCACTTTTTCTTGATCCATATTCATCCCATCCTTAGAAATTACAAAGCCTAAATATACCAACTCCTTCTCCATTTAACTACATTTCTTTACATTTATCAACAATTTCTCCTACTCTAGGGTGCTCAAAACTAACCTAATATGCCTTAAGTGTTCTTCCCTTGTCTAATTGTACACTAAAATATCATCTATATACACACTATTTGTTTTCATATAGATGTATGCATATAGATATGGAAACCATCTTTCACATATGCACAATTCCATATCTATGTACATATATAGAAGTTGAGAATATACTGAAGATGGTTTCCGTATACGTGCATATTTTGTATATGCTCACATACACACACACATATATATGGAAGTGTGCATATATGGAAGATAACTTTCGTTTATGAAGAGATTATGTATATGAAAATATATATGGAAGTCATCTTTCGTACATACACAAATTGGGTATATATGGTAGCCATCTTTTGTATATGTATGCTTCCATATCTATGTGGATGATTAGAATTTGTGTATATACAGAAGTTGTGAATATATCGAAGCCATTTTTTGTACATGCATGCTTTTGTATATGCACACATATATATATACACGTATATATGGAAGCGTGCATATATATAAAATGGATTCCATATACATGTAACTTCTGTATATGCACATTTTCCATGAACGCACATAGTTATGGAAGCGTACATATACAAAATATGGGTTTTGTATAGCCTAACTTATGTATATGCACATAGATATGGAAGTGCACCTATACAAAAATAACACATATGCAACAATTCAAGTGCATTTATAAAATTTGAATTTTGTATATGTACTTGAATATTTATATACATATACAGATCTTCACAAATGGAATATGGTTTCTATATATGTGCAAATTTTGTACATGCACATAGTTATGGAAACACGTATAAAGAATTTGACTTTCTTATATGCACATGCATTTCTGCATATATGTGATTTTCATATATGTATGCTTCTATTTGTATGTGCCTATGTTGATATTATGCATATACAAAAGTCATTTTCCGTATATGCATGCTTCCATATCTATGTGAAAATATGGAAGTTGTGTATATATATATATATATATAAGTTGTGCATATATGCAAGCCATCTTTTGTAGATTTAGGCTTCCATATATATCTGCATATACAAAAGTCATACCAATTATATACGCAGATTTTGTATATGCACATAGATATGGAAGCATGAATATACAAAAGATGACTTTTACATGTGTGACCATGTGATCCCCTATGATGCTAACTTATGCATATGTGTGACCATGTGGTCCTCTATGATGCCAAAGGTAGTGTCTGGTGTTTGAGTGAGAATGAAAATTTAAATTTTATCCCCTTGAGTCCAATGTTCATGGCACTTCCAGTCATCATACATTGTGCATATGTATGCATGTACATATGTATCTTTATATACCAAAATTAGTTCAAGATTTGCTTACAATAATCACAACAACCTTGAAGTCTTACATTCCCAAAATGTTCACAAGGGATATTTTCTACACACATACACACAAACACATATGTCAAGGACCTTGAGGGAATGCCCCCTCCTTCAAATCTTGCATCATTGATGCGTGTCCCTGTGGCTCATAGGAGATAACTTCTTTCTTCTTCTTCCTGCAAGGAAAATCCTTTCTCAGGTTCCCTTCTCCACAACACCAATAGGAAAATATCCTCTTCTCCTTTTCAACCTCATGAGGCCTCTTCCTACCAATGTCATTTTTCCTTTTCAAGGATTCAGTTTGATATGTCATTTATTGCAATTGTTTTCACAGTTCAACATTCCACTCCCCAACTCTTAATGTTTTCAGGTGAGATTTCTAAGTTTTTCCCTGTATATATTCAACTCATCTTTCAAGACCTTGGGCTCAACCTCCAAATTCCTGAAGTTTCTTTTCCTCTAGAGGGATGTCTCTCTTTCTCATTCCCGATGGACTTGGCCCATATCTGGTTGCAGCATGCAACGATACATGTTTCCTTTTGCTATTATTGAGTCTTGCTATGCGATGCCACATACACTCAATTGTTAGTGCATTAATAGATATAAACAAATATACCAGTTGCATTTCCCTGTTGTACCAAGAAATTTTGGGAAAATTATGTAAGTCACGATGTGCAGTGGTCCTTTGCTTCTTTCATACTTTTTCTCATGAAATGGGTGTGGACATGGCTATGAGGGCTTCATGAACTATGAAGTTATGGTGTTTTAACCCTTTTACTCCTAAAGATCTAGACATGGATCAAGCCATGAGGATTAATTCCAAGATCCCTTCAAATCTAATCAAAAGGGAAATGAAGAGGGAAGATGGATATTTTCAAATCCTTTTAAAGAATCTCAAGGGGAAAGTCATTTGTCTCTATTCTAGCAGTGAAAATTTGGTTGGATATCTTAAACAAAGAATTCAGAAAACCCTTGGAATAATAGCTCCTTGTCAAAATGGTTATATAAGGGTAAAATTATACATGACTCTGTGACAATGAAGGAATATTGAATTGTACAGTATTCTACCATTAGCTTAAATATGAGGTTACAAGGTGGAGTGCAAAGTTTCAAGATTCTTCCATATACGGAAGTTGCACATATACGAAGTATCCACATCTTTTGTATATGCACATATATGGAAGTTATGCATATAGATAGATGCACATAGATAGAATATGCACATATTCAGAAGATAGTCACATATATAGAAGTTATGGTTATAGGGAAGCTGCGCATATACATAGCTCACACAACTTATATATATGCGCATATTTTGTATCACATTTCATCCATATATGCGCAACTTTTGTATATGCGCAACTTTCATATTTGTGCATATAAAGAAGTTGTGCATATAAGGGAAATATGTGCATATACTAAAATCATTGTTCATATACATAAAATATACACATATGGAAGTTGCACATATACGGAGGTTGTGTATATATGGAGGTTGAAGTTGTGCACAACTTTTGTATACACGCATATATGGAAATTGTGCATATACACAAACTTCCATATATGCACATATATTGCGTATATCCACAACTTTTATATATATGCATATACAAAAGTTGCGCATATATGAAGGCTATGCATATATGAAGATTGAAATTGTGTAAAACTTATGTATATCCGTAGCTTCTATATACGCACATATATGGTAGATGCAAATATGCATAAGTTGTGCATATATGGAAGATGTGTATATACATAATTTATGTGCAAATTCACCCACTATATATGCACAATTTCTATATATGTGAAACTTGTGTATATGCACATATATGAAAGATATACATATATACAAAAGATGCACATATACGGAAGTTGCACCTCTACAAAGGTAAAAAGGTCTGCACTAACCTTTTTATAAACACATATCTTTGATGTATGTGCATATCTTTCATATATGTGTATATCTTTTGTATATGTGAAACTTTTGTATATGTGCATATCTTTTGTATATGTGCAACTTTTGTATATATGCATATCTTCCATATATATGCAACTTTCATAAATGCAGTTATACAAAAGTTGTGCATATACATAAGTAATGCATAACTTCCATAATATGCATATACGACAACCTCCATATATGTATATGCAGAGCTTTTGTATATGTGCACATCTTTTGTATATGCATAACTTCCGTACATGCACATATCTTTCATATATACAAATCTTTTGTATATATGCATCTACCATATATGTACAACCAAATGGCTTGAATCACCACATTGACTACTTCTCTCTACTCAAACTCTATTGATGGTAAATTAATAGTAGTCTCATTCTCGCTTGACCAACAAATATGGTTGAATCTTATTGTAGGCTCAAAATGTTTGCCTCAACATTAGGGGAAAACAACCCAGTTAGGAACTTAAACAACTCCTTTTCCATTGAAATGGTAGTTCCGACCGGTTCGATTGGGTCCAATTACCCTCTCTCTATTTCTATTGGATTAAAGTATGAATTTCACCTACCAATAGAGAAGAGACACCAGATCGACTCTTCTTGTTGATCAGGCAAGAAAGTGATCCTTAAGCTTACTTTATGGCTCAACGAAACCACACGTCAGGTTAATCTATGTCAATCTAAGTGTTAGTCTAGCCTAAATTGAATGCTAATCTAACCTAATCCTACTTATCCTAAGTTATGTATTATTATGTCAAATTACTACTACTTGCTAGTCCTACTATGTTACATAAATGTTAGTATTATTATAATACTATTATACTATTAGATACTAATCTATATTAATATAAGTCCTATGCTATATGTAATACTAATGTTAATAATATGTTGTATACTAATGTGATAATATTGATTTCCTATATTATGTCAGTTATTATAGAATGTTATAAATCCTAATATAATCTATGATATAGTATTAAATACTAACCTAACTATGTAAATTTATATCAAACTATGATAAATAATTTTATATTATACTAAATATTACCACACTAAAGAATAATATACCACTAAATATATTATTCTTATGATATGATTATTCAAAAATATATTAAATATTACAATATGACTCTATGTGCAAGACGGATGTTATTAGTTCTAATATTAATTAGTATTAGTAATTAAAATTAATTCTACAACTAAGTGTCAAAAACAACAAATTACAAATTTCATAAAAGCTAATTAAATGTTAATTTAAATTTAATTTAACAATAATAATAAAGTATAATTTTATCTAAAAAAATGTACAAAATATATATGATTCCTTTTGTATCAATCTTTAACAATTTGGATGAAAGATAGGATCATACAAGAGGATTGATCGACATAAGGGATCGATCAAGCCATAGCGTTGTGTGCCTCTGTGAGAGAGGACTTTAGATGAAAATGTGACCTTCCGTTATAATATTGACAGGTTGTATGAGAAGATAAAATGGGGATACTTGAGAGAGATTGTGTCACATTCCATGAAACAAGAATAGTCCCTGTCTCATTGAGCGAGGGAGAAAAAGGAAGAAATTGAATGAAAGTTGTTTAAAATTATGAATTCAATATTAGATTTAATGTTGTGTCTAAGATATAGCTCATTAAACATAACAATGATTAGAGCAAAATGAGATCATGATTTTCTGGTAATTAGTTAGCAGTAAGGGGGGAGCGAGCCGAGCTCATCCAATAACCATCTATCTACAACCACTGTTCCAACCAACCATAACCAGGCGCTTTGCAATGGATCAATGCATGGCTCCACATTCCTTCTTGTCGGGATGCTAGCTGTTTCTTTTCCCTTCGACATGCAGGTTTCTTCTTGGCACCTGTCCTAGCTCTTCTGCTAACATAAACACCTTTTAATCTGCCTCTTGGCCCTGTTCTATGTTTTTTTCTTGGCTGGCCAGACTATGCCTTTTGACCAGTTGCGTCGCTGAAGCTCGTTTTCGTCTCTGTTTTCGGAGCCAGCATAAACACCATTTAATCTGCCTCTTGGCACTGTTCTACATTTTTTTCCTGGCTGGCCAGACTATGCTTTTTGGCCAGTTGCGACGCTGAAGCTCTCGTTTCCGTCTCTAGTTCCAAGTATCTCTTGTGTTCCTGCATGTCACAGATGTTCGTGCTCTCGCTTTCCCCTCGGCACGCATTCGGTTAGAGGTCAGTAATTCGATCTTCCTTACGTGCTGTGCTATTTACAATACATAGGAATTTTGTTATCGGTGCGTTGGAATATAATCATGGCGTAGTTATGGATTGTTGTTTCGTCTCTAGTTTTGTTTTTCTATAATACAGTGCCGGTACATAGTTTCTATTCTAGAACTGGTGCGGTTTTCATGGCTTAGTCTATGATTGGCTCATGTACCGAACGAAATTTCCTTCCCTGGTCTTTTATGGAAAGGAATGTCAATATTGAGCATGTTTTTTAGCCTGTTTTTCTTCTCCTGGGTATCCTCATAATGTTCTCTGCAGTCCTTCAAAAACTGAGGAGGTATTTTGTTATATACAAGCCATGTACAGATGTAAGGTTTAGATTCGGAGATTGGTGGTGTATCGTCGAGGTATATTTTTGCTACAATGTTTGTCAAGATCCCCCATCCTCATAGCTTCATACTCTGTTATCTCAGCTCTGGTATCCCTGGCGACCTCCATGCTTGGAGTTCACTGATCCTTCCTTTTCCGGGACCTTTGTCTAGATCGGAATTTTTTTCCCGGGTCCGAAGCCCTCTGCCATTTTCTGATCGAATTTTTCAATATTTTCTTCGGGATTGGGGTGGATGTCCTTTTTCATCCTGTCTTGTACTGAAGGATTTTTGAACTTCTAGGATCATCCATTTTTCATCAATTTGTCGGTGCAGTGTCGTCATCCTCAGTTATTGCTTTCTGGCCCAGTTGTAGTCCTTATGGGCTCGTACCTGCCTTGTTTTCTGGAAGACCATCCCAGTGTCAACTTGGTGTCTTCTCAATCCTTCGAGCCATTTGTCCTTATGTCAGTTTGATCCCATCCTCATTCATTTCCCCCCTCCCGGCATTTATAATTTCCAGGCTTTTTCTCTCAAGTGGTTAGTCTGTCAGTGTTTAATTTCTTGTACTAATTGGATTTGGAAATCTAATCTTGATACGTGCCTCGAATGTTATTCCAAGGAGTAGTCCACTTTGGAGGTGCATGGACGGTGGGTCCAATGCGTCGGCCACGGAGGCACTAATTCAAGCCACTATGATGGCTGAGAGGGCTTGGGCAAACGAGATGATTTCCGGGGGGTGGAAAACAACCCTGGATGACATGGTCGTTAAACTGTCTCTGCATGATGCTGAAAGGGAGAAGGATGTTAGGTCTTCCTGGGGGAGAACAAACTCTATACAGGAGGGAAAAGGCTCCCTCGAGCATTCGAACTGCTATAATAAATCCTAGAATCCTGTCAAAACCATAACCCCTCCTTCTACTATCAAGTTGGACAACATTCATCTCTTTGAAAGAATAGAAAGTTTAGAGAACCTTGCCTTGGTCGGTAGGTGGCACTTTCCGGAAATGAACGATATCGAGATGAGGAAGTGGATTGCTGTCCATTGGAAACCAATGATAGGATACACTCCCATTATCTCTAATCTCATGAAGGAGTGGTATTGCTTTCATTTTTTAAATGTCGTTGATGTTGATGCTATCCTTAAAGGTCCTTGGGTGTTTAAGAGGAGTTTTCTCGCTCTTTATAGATGGTATATCGGGTATGATCCGTTGAAAAATACTCCCGCTAATAACCTAATTTGGGTAAAACTCCCAAATCTCCCCCTGGAAATGTGGTCCAAGGAGATCCTTGAAGAGATAGGCAACTCTATTGGCAGATTTGTCTATGTAGATCCATGGTGTTTAGTCGAGAAAGATAAAAGAATCGCATGGATTCTCATTGAGAAGGCCTATAGGGGGGGATATCCAGATCACATTGAGATTGCATGGAGAGGCTTGAAAATCAATCAAAGATTGGACTTTTGGGGCATCCCTTTCTGATGCGTAGCATGCCACAAAACAGGTCACCTCATTAAAAATTGTCCTTGGCATCTTGCTCCTAAATGCAGAGTTTTTCATCGTAAGGCGAGGTCATATCTTTCTTCTGACAGCTTATCGGCGACTGATCTGTTGGATGAACAACATCCTAATAATTCGGCGCTCAAAACTTCCTCTTCCCCACGGACAACATCTCAAGCCTTCTCTCAGAATCCCGATGTTAGACCTGGTAGCCGATTAAAGTTTGATAGACGTATGATGAAGAGTCCCATAGCTTTTCAATGTGCACCCATTCCGAAACCGAGAGGTGACGATGTCGTTCCTTCCCCTCCTCCCTTTCAACTTAAGGATCTCTCTTTGGAGTCTCTCCCCATTCCCATTTTTTCCTCCTCACCGACTCCTGATAAAAACCTCTTGTCCTCTGAGAAAGGAAAAGAGCCGCTTGTGGCTGCCACTCCCATTAACTCCCTTGTTTCGTCTCCAGCTAATTTATGTGATAGCGATTTAGACTTTCTCCTTAGTAGAAAATCTCTAGAGTTGGAGCCACTAACCATCCATAAGCCTTTGGAACATGTCTCTCCTTTCATTATCCCACAATCTGCTAAGAACATTACTATGAGGAAGAAGACCAGGGGGGGTAGCAGACATTTTAGGGGGAGATCTATTGTTACAGATAGCGGGGTGAGGAACCTATCTTTGGTCAATGTTCCCATTTATGATTTGATGAAATCTCAGCCTCTTAGAGCAAGCGTGGTTGGAGAATCCTCAAAATGACAGTCATTGTATCTATGAATATTAGAGGTCTTGGCACAGACCTAAAATTCTTAGTGCTAAAGGATATCTTCTACTGAGCTCGGTCGAAATTAATTTTAATTCAGGAAACTATGCACAGTAAACAAGCCTCCATTTCTTATTTTAGAAAAATGTTTCCAACATGGCACTTGGTGGCCTCTGAAGCTAATGGACTGTCCGTGGGGCTTGCAGCTCTTTGGGATCCCCAATGGATTTGTGCCAAAGCTTACAAGTGTTTCGCCAGCATTCTGATCTCAGCTCATATAAGGGGAAAGGGCTTCCCCATTAATATTTTAAACACCTATGCGCCTTACAAGAATAAGATTCCTTTCTAAGAGAGGTTTTTTGCATCAGATCTTTTTGATATCGAATCTTTGATGATTGCAGGTGACTTAAATTTTACACTAAGCTCGGATGAATGTTGGGGATGTTGCAGAAAAATGAATCCGCTTGCTGACCGCATAAAGCTTGAACTTATGAACAAAAATTTTGTCGATATCGTCCCATCGGAAATGAAGCCAACATGGGATAATGGCAGAGCAGAGAAGGCATATATTTCCAAAAGAATTGATCGGTTTATAGTGCATGTTGGCATTATAGACAAACTGGGTATGCCTTTTTCTTCGGTTGGGAATTCTTTTGTATCTGACCATAGGCCAATTTTTCTCAATTGGCGAGAAAAGGGATACAGGAAGGGGTGCCCTTTTAAATTCAATAGAACATGTTTAGAAGACCCTGCCTTTAATGATATCATCTCCAACGCTTCGAAGGATTTATCTGCTAGAGCAATGCTTCCCCCGATACTAACTTTTAGAGACAAGATGGCGGCTATGAGAAAGTTGGTAAAAGAATGGCAAATTGACAAAAGGAAAAAGGACAGACAAGCGACTGTGGATACTCAACAGGAGTTGGATAGCATTATAAAATCCATGGATTCCAACTATTGTCCCTTTAGCACGAAATGCCGGATAAGGGAGCTCGAAAGGAAAAAACACACTTTGTTGAAGTAGGAAGAAACTACTTGGAGGCTTAAAAGTAGGGCTATATGGCTCGAAGAAGGGGACAGGAATACGAAATTCTTTCATAAATTTGCAAATGCCAGACGTGAGAAAAATACCATTTGGAAGATGAGTGATGGAAATGGGGGTTTCTTCGTCTCTCAATAAGACATTTCAAGGGAAGTTGTTCGACATTTTAAGAGCCAATATTGTAGAGGGGAGGGCAGTGCATTCCAGGACATGCTTTGGGGTATCGAATTGGTTCCTCAAATGTTCGATGATGAGAAGAATGAGTCCCTGTTATAGGCAGTTACAGAGAATGAACTGTATGGAATCTTGAAGGCCTTTAAAAAGGACAAATGCCCAGGCTTGAACGGTTGGACAATTGAATTTTTTACCCAATTTTTTATATCATTAAACAATATCTATTGAGGATGAATGAAGCATCTAGAATGACTGGTAACATCCACCACATTACTACATCCACTTTGATTGCTCTAATTCCTAAAAAGGTGGATGCGGATTCCTTTCATGATTTTAGACCGATCTCATTATGCAACATATCTTTTAAAATCATCTCAAAAATTATTGTGGAAAGAATAAAAGGAACTCTAGCTTCCTTCCTCACCAAGGACCAACATGCTTTATTGAAAGGGCAGAACATTTTGGATGCCGTGGCCAATACACAGGAATGCCTGTTCTCCATGATATCAAAAAATTTGGATGCAGCCATATTGAAAATCGACCTACAAAAGACCTACGATTGTTTAGACTGGGGGTTTATCAGATGTTTATTAGCGAAAATTGGAATGAGGCCTAATTCCATTCGGTGGATTATGGCGTGCGTAGAAAATGTTAACTACGCGATTATTATCAATGGAACACCGTCCCCTTTTTTTCTTGTTGAAATAGGGCTTCGGCAAGGATGCCCCCTCTCGCCTCTTTTAATTATTCTGGCTATGAACTCTCTCAACATTCATATTAACAAAACGGTTTCAGAAAATAGATATAGGCCTGTTAAGATTTGCAGGAGCAATTTCATATCGCACAACCTCTTTGTGGACGATGTGCTTCTATTTGCAATGCTCTGTAGGGTTTCGTGGATATGTTTAAATGAAATCCTTGAAAGATTCCAAAGAGCCATGGGGCTTATTATTAACAAGTTGAAATCCACCCTCTTTCACAATGATTCCAACATGGATTTGGTGTTATGGATTGTGGACTTGTTTGGTATAGAGACTAGATTGCTCAAGGACGGCCTTAAATATCTAGGCTTCTAGCACAAAGCTAAAGGCTACTCAATGAATGATTGGCATTGACTAATAGAAAGATATTATAAAAAGATTTCGGCATGGGAATATAGGAGTCTATCTTTGGCAGGCAGAATTACATTATCTCAAGCGGTCTTGTCACAGATGGCTGTCTACTGGGCTCACTTGTTCTACCTCCCAGCAAGCATCATTCACAAGATGAACAAGGTTTCGACTAATTTTATCTAGGGCAAAAAGACAGAACAACAGAAATTTCATCTTACCAAAATGGATAATATCTCTTTACCCATGCGCCTCGGTGGATGGGGACTTATGGATTTAAGGATATTTGGCAAAGCGCTCCTATGTCGAACACTATGGAGAGGTATCTTTGGCGAAGGTCCTTGGAGTAACACTGTTAAATTGAAATATTTGAAAGGTAAACATCTGGAATTTTGGTACCGATCAGGGTCGATTGGGATCAAGCACGGTTCTGCTATTTGGCTTAGTCTACGGAAGATTGAGCAGTACTTTTTAAAGAATCTGAAATGGAGGGTCTATTTTGGCAGCAGAATTCTAATTGGCATCGATCCCATTATGTGTGGTCACAGCGACATTATCATTCCCAGGAATCTATTATCTTTTTTTCATAGGAGTGGTATCTTTACATGGGATAATCTCATATCCGCTTGGCATGGCTTTACCCCTTTATGGAAGGATGCAAGCGATCTTTGCTTGCCAGATAATTTGGTTGTGTCTTGGAAATCTGTCACAGATGTGCTTGGTGGCCGTGGGTTTCAATGATTCAGGCTAGCGGATCATCTAATATGGTCCGTGCCAAACACTCAACTGCCGGCGCGGGTTAGAGATATATACTCTGACATGATCTATTCAAAGGCCTCTCCCTCACATGAAAAGTTTCCTGTGGTCTTCTGGAAGGTGGGATGCCCCCTAAAAATTATCTACTTTGCGTGGCTGGTGTTCAACAACAAGAATTTTTCATGGGATAACTTAAGGAAAAGAAGCTAGCACGGTCCAAGCAGATGTCGATGTGCGAATCTGTCGAGTTTAATTTCCACATGTTCTTCCAATGCAATTCCACTCAGCAAATCTGGTATGATCTGGCTTATCTTTATGGTTTTCCTCACGTTGATTTTGTTTCTACCCATGCAGCGTTCGAATGGTGGAGCAGCCAAAGAGATCCACGACGTTTCCTTATCTTAATTGTTCTATGGTGTGCCTGGAAATGGAGGAACTCAAAAATTTTAAAAGACTCAAGGGAACCCCTTATTTCCATTCTGCAAAACATCATCGTCATCTGGAACATGGTCTATGGAAGCAAGGATGGATGAGAACTCCTATTTTGTACAGGATTTCTGTCTTCCTGATTACTATTTTTGTATGCCTTGATGGTTTATATTTCTGTTTGGTCTTTTTTTGGTCCCAACTTCTGCTATTGCTCCCTCAATACCTTTTGTTTGGTCTGTTCATTCATTCAGTACTATGTGTATTGATCTGGTTTTGAAGCCGTATATTTGTCTCTTATGGACCTTTAAAGAGGTATCTGCCCTCGTTGCTTCCTATGGCTGCTTCACGGGCCACTTTTTGTATATTCCGATGTTTTTATATTGTCTCAATATAATACAAGGATGCTTTTTCTTCTGAAAAAATTAGTCAGCAGTAAAGTACGAACAAATTTCATTGAATCCACTTTCAAATTCGGCTTTAATTATGCAAATCCCTGCAAAGAATGGCTTTATAGAAACTGATTAGTAGAATATATGGACGATACAATAGTGCAAATGTACATTATCCTATTAATCGTTAACAAAATTGAATTATAATCAGGGAGATTAGCAGAAATAAATGAACTCATAAATCTTCACAGTAATGTGAGAAAATGCAAGTTGTATTAATCATTCCGCAATTGATTTATACAATTCTTTGAAAACCCTGATTATTTTTTAGAATCGACTCACAGAGAATGAATTTATTTCACAATAGTGCGCACGTCAACTCACTTGATTTCACCACGACTCTTTACAATGCCAGAAAAGATAAATTTTACAGAGAAGAATAGCTCGTGCAATAGCGCTAAGGCCTTCTGTCTTCTCACTAAATTATCATTTACTATTTATCTCTCTCTTTCTATCACAGATATCTCTCTCAAAGCTAAAAAAGTAAACGTGAAGAGACATAAGAGTGCCTCTCCTGATGACTCCTCTGTTCGTAAATTTTTCCTCCCTTTCTCTTACTGGGTCTGCCTGTGTTTAAATAAGCCTTGGAGCCATATAGGCCTCTTCTGCCTTCGAGTTTGTTCGATTTTGGGAGACTTCTGTCTACACCTGATTGAACTGTTTCCTCCCTAGCGATTTAGGGTCCTCAAATTATATGCTTCTAATCCTGCATTTTATATGCATTGGTAGTGCTCAGTCTTGTCACAAGGAGAATCGATCCATGTGGATGTGAGTTTTGCGGTTAAATGGAGAAATAACAACACAGGGAGAGGTGAATAATCCCTCCACCGATGCCTTATTCGTGTTATTTAATAAATGGTTGCAAGTGGGGAATTTAGTGCGATTTTTCCTCCTTCGTCACCTGCAAGCATCAAATATGGATTATTTTAAAGAATCCCTTAGTTTTCAATTAATTAAATAGATTTAAAATCCATTATATCAAAGAGATATCTATTTTAAGATATGGAGATTAAAATATCGAAATCCCGCATGGCTTGGCATTTGGTGATTCGTAGCTTCCCATGACTCCATGTGGTTGAATTTTGATATGATAGCTTGGAATAATTTTTTTGTTCTTGTTTCATTCCCCTCCTTTCTTGTTCTCCTTGTATTTTGTACAAAAAAATTGCTGACATGGAAATTCTCCAAATCATACATGCACCATGAAATCCTTTCCATAAAAAACCGTAAAGACAGTTATGGAATTACAATCATTAAACTGTAATTGTGACAAAATCCCAAATTTGTAGTGCATTGTATATTATTGACTTCAGCCTGTGGTGAAATGCCAAATCATAACCGTGTCCTTTTGTTGTTGGGAACAGGTGAGAGTTTCCCTACGGTCCTCAGTTTTTCTAGTCCCTAGATCCCACACTGATAGGAAGTTTCACACGAATTTCACAACCAATAGTCTCCTTGATTCTCGTTGATCTCGCCACAAAAGTTCTGCAAACACAAAATAGATATACTTAATCTTTAATTATGGAAAACACTTCAAAACAAGTATAAAGTTCATTGTGTAGCATGTGGATTGTTAGTTCAGCCATCTTAGCGTAGAACCAGCTCAATGTTTATCCAGAGGTTGAATGATTTTGTTTCCCCATCATTTAATGGGATTGGGTGAAACTCGATCTGATATTAACTCCAACAATACATTTTTAATTAAAACAAAATAATTACCGATAAGTACTGGAGCAAACAAATCTATTCAGCTTTTAGTTATTGATCTGTAAGTCCGACATCAATGCAATAACGTCGAAGGTTGTAATAATGTTGTGACAATGATTTGGGGAAACTGACTAACAAAGCACGTCGATTTTGATATGGTTGATTGATAGGTTGCGCTCTATGTGATGAATAGGCCAAAAACAAGGTCGTTTTTGTTTTATGCATAACCCATATTGACCAGAAAGGTGGCACAAGGCATTTTCATAACGTTGTGGCTTGTTTAAGTATTTATTGATGTTTCTTTTAGGGAGAACATATACATGACTAAAAAACTCAAAATAATCAATTTTCTTTCCAGTTTTATTAATTAAATTGCCAACTTCACACATTTCACTCCGTACTACTTCTTTAGATGCACATGAATTTATCAATTCTTGGAGTCTTTCTACAGCTTTTTGATCTCGCAATAATTCCATACAAGTTTGAAGAAAATATTTTGAAGTATCTACCTTACATGCGGCATCATGTTCCTATATTTTCAGATCTTGGCCTTGTGTCGAAGATGTTACAACACATCTATTCTTTTCATTCTGCTACATGCTAGATGTCAAAGCTTCGCTTCGCTTCCATAAAGACCTATTTTTACCTCTAAACATCAAAGGCAGGACCTTTCTCCACAATATTTCTTACACATGTGGCTTCAACTTCCTTTCTTCCATATGATTTATCATTTCCAGTCACATCTCCACTCCTTGTTACAATATTAATGTGAGGTTCATCGGTCCTTGGTTCTGTAGTCATCATCTGAATGTTCTTTGTCGACTGTTGATTTTTCTTTTCTTTCATTTTTTCCATAAGTACCAAGCACTCCTCAATTACATGATCAAATGATTTGCAATACTTACATGTAGTAATAGGATTATGACAATCTCTTGCAAAGTGACCTACCTGGACGTAGTTGTAACAAATAATCTTTCCACGACCTCGACCAGCTCTACCACCTCAACCTTTTCCTGGATAGCCTCCTCAGCCACTATGTTGTCCACTTCCTTCCTATCCATGTTCTTCAGCTTGCATTCTATAGGCATCAGTACTGTGCACTATCATCAATTCATAAGCTCGACAATTGTTCTCATCATGCCCTACTGATTTGCAGAATTTGCAGTATACATTTCTTGGATTCTAGACATACTTCCGCAATAAGTAGCAATCTTCTACGCAATGTTCACTCTATTTTTACATATCTAACACCATAAGTTGGATATGGGATTCAAAATATTTGATGCTCCACTGGCCATGTAGCCTCTGAAGAGAAGGCATTGTTCTTTAGAATGGCCTTCTAGTTTACACTTTCTACACCACACTTCTTCGCGGACTTCTTTACTTTTCTTCATATCTTGTATCTACAAAGTCAAATTTTCCAGCTGACTCTAGATCTGTTGAATTCCTGCATTGGTATCCTCTATAAGAAAAGATTCTAATTTCATCGCAAGTTCTAAAGCTTCGGCTTGAGTTTTTATCTTTTCTTGTGACAAAGGAAATCTTATATGTGGAAGCAGCGCAATTATAAACCATTATTTATCTTGTTGCAGAGCTATTTCAAATCTCACTCGATCCAATAATATATTGAATCTTTGATCAAATTCCCAAACAGACTCAGTAGGATTTTGTTTGATTTCTTTTAGTTCTGTGATGCACTGCGACTCAGAGTTCGACTCATTAAATTCTTTTACCAACGTTGTTTTAATGTCTGCAAATGATATGATTTGATTGCTTGAATACTTCATGTACCATGTCAGCTCACTATCTCATAATGTTGTGACAAGCTACGCTTTCTGCATATTTTCATCATGGACCTGCTTCGTTGTCCATACTGCTTCGCAAAAAAACCAAAACTTCTCTGGATCCTCTGATCCAGTCCCTTTAAAGATAGGTAGCTCAATATCATTGGCCATAGTTCTTCTTAGAGGGGGAGGGTGTCACGCCCCCAGGCCGGTGGTAGTCTTTCAACCACTCTTGGCGAGGTGCGGCATCATCGAACACTTTCTTTTCACCAATACTTATGTTCGTGGACTATGCCTAACCACTTATCCTACTTAGTTTGTTTTTCGCAACCAAGTATTAGTATGTTTCCTTTATACCAATGAACACCCATAGACATTCATTATCATCAGCAATTATACAAGAGAACACAATTGCATAGTATAAAGGGAGGGGCAACTCCCTAAACAATGAGTCTACCAGAATAATATATTATACAACTTTACAAAGTTACAATGCTTTACAAGTATACTTGGAAACCCCAAGTTTCATACTTAGCCAATTTTACAACATCTCACACCTCCATGTGATAACCAAGATTTCCTTGCCCAAGTCGGGCGAGCGCGCCCTCACACGAGCTGCCAACCAAACTTCACAGCCGAACCTTCGCACAATGGGCGGGTGACCTCACCTGAGTCACCCTTAGTTTACCTCCACACAGTCGGTGGGTGACCTCACCCAATTCCCCTTCTCCACCTCCACGTTTGTCTTTGCACGATGGGTGGATGCTCACCCGAGCCACCCAAGAACCCATGTCAACCGGGCGTTCGGCGCCTTCACCTGTGTTCCGGCGCCTTCACCTGTGCTCCTTCCGAACAATGGGTGCTCCTACCCACACCTTCACCCGAGACCTGTGCGATTACCTTTGTGCGGCCTTGCCCAAGGTTGGGCGCATAGAGCTGCGCCTTCCCTTCCTTGTTGTGGCTACACTTTAACTCGCACTTCCTCCTTGAGTTGCTTATTCAAAGGCTTGAGTGATTGTCAAATGAATCTTCAATACGCCAATATATATGTTGCACGCATGGTTAACCAACTCCATGGACGACCTGCGTTATATTTCCACCGATGCCCTTTTCCCTTGGTTCTTTTGAGCAAGGTGGATATTGGTGGCCACCTACCAAGTCCATCTTGACCCCCATCATTGTTTCTCTCAGCATTTTCAGTTTCCTTAATTGTAGAACAACTTACTATTTTTAGCAGTTTTTCGGGTCCTGAACTTCCAGAGCCGTTTTGAGGCCCTAAACGACGTTTTTTGGGAAATCTGAGGGTAACATGGGTCCTTGGACCGATGTCGCCCTTCCCAAAGTGGTAGTTCTCAGATAGATCTTTCTAACGAGCTATCGTACGCGTCAAACGAAGATCGTATGCCAAAGTTACGACCCCGGGAAATTGATGTACCAA